>QLNU02005795.1:0-23129 GCA_006491805.2 Dysdera silvatica | reverse complement strand
ATTTGCTCTCTCTCACCCAAGTGTTTCTTTTTCGATCTCTCCTAGTTATTCCAAGCATGCACCTCTCCATGCTCCTTTGCGTTGTCTGTAACTTTCGTATTGCTCCAACTGTTAGACTCCATGTCTCTGATCCATAAGAGAGGACTGGCAATACACACTGGTTGAAGACCTTTCTTTTTAGACACAAAGGCAATTTCCCCTTCAGGATAAAACTGTTTCTTCCAAATGCACTCCAGCCAAGTTTAATACGTCTGTTGAGTTCTTTCATAATGTTGCCATCCATTGAAATCAGCTGGCCAAGGTAAATATATGAATCAGCAATTTCTAGCTCAATGTTGTCAACTTGTATTTTTGTTTCCTCTACAAAATTATTGAACATGATCTTAGTTTTTTGTAGGTTCATCTTGAGTCCAACTTCTTTACTTCTAGTTGAGAGCTCCTGTACCATGTCTTGGAGTTCTGATGGGTTCGTTGAAAAAATAACAATGTCATCAGCAAACCGCAGATGATTTAAATATTCACCATTTATTTTTATTCCCTTGTTATTCCAATTTATCAGCTGAAAAATCATCTGTAAAGCTGAAGTAAAAAGTTTTGGAGAAATGGTATCTCCCTGCCTCACACCTTTACCAATTTTGATAGTTTTGGTATCTTTATGTAACCGAAATTTTGCACTTGCATTTTTATACACACGTTTCACCATGTCAATGTACACATCCTCGATGTCTGTTGATCTTAAAGAGTTGATGACTGCTGATGTTTTAATAGAGTCAAAGGCCTTCTCATAGTCAATAAATGCAACACACAATGGAAGTTCATATTCATGTGTTCTTTCAATTAATTCTCTTAATACTTGAATATGGTCCACTGTACTGAATCCACTTCGAAATCCAGCTTGTTCTCTTGGTTGAGCTGCATCTAATTTTTTCTGCAGGCGATGTGTTAGCACTTTTGTGAAGATTTTATAAATAGCAGGTAACAAGCTAATTGGTCGGTAATTTTTCAAATCCTCTTTATCACCTTTTTTATGCAAAAGAATTACTGTTGCAGAATCCCATTGGTTTGGTATGTTACCGCTGTTAAGACATTTGGTAAAGAATTTTGCAAGTATGTCTTCTACATGTTCTCCAGCTTCTTTTAGGATATCTAATGTAATCCCTAAGGCTCTTGTTATTTTCAATGGCTTTCCTTACTAGCTCACAGTTGAATTTTCTTATGTCTTCTTTCATGCTTTTGCGCAGAGTTTTACAAAGTTCTATGTACTCAATCCTGGAACTGGTATTTTGATTGTCCACCTTCATATCTCTTCGCCTTTTCATGAGCTGTTTCGTCTTCTCAGATAATTTGCTATTGTGCTTTTTACAGGTTACACCACCAATTTCCCCAGCAGTTTCAACTATTGTCTTAACAATGTTTTCATTTGCTTCTGAGATATCAATTTCTTCAATAAGTCCTTCCAGTGCAGAAAAGCGATTTTTTAATTCCAACTTGAATGCCTCGGTATTTACTTTCAGTTTCATTAGATCCACCCTCTTACTTACTTGTTTCCTAATGAGCTTCTGTCGTTCTAATTTAGTATTTAAGTGCACTTTACATCTCACCATTCGATGATCACTTCCAGTATTAAATCTGTTCAGTACGCTGCAATCTTCAATAATTGATTTCTTGTTTGCCAGGATATAGTCAATTTCACTAGTTCCCCCATTTGGGTGTTTCCATGTCCATTTTCTTTGCGGTTTCTTCTTAAAAAATGAATTCATGATGCTAAGGTTTTCAGCTTCTGCAAATTCGATGAGTTGATCGCCACGTTCATTCCTTTCCCCATATCCGTATTTACCAACGATATATATATATATATATATATATATATGGCGCTAAATTCTTTGGAGCGCAAAATTTCAATATTCAACTAGTTTAAGGGAGTGGTAATGAGTTTTAGTGGGCGCTGGCAACCCATGCTACGCCGCATTATGTACACGCGCTTCTAAAAATTAAGCACACAGAGGAAAATGTGAATTTTCGGAAGCCAATCTGAATTGGAGAGGCTGCAATTCGCTGCAGAGGTAGATTGAAGTATGCAAATATGTTAGGTAACAACCAATCACCGTTTCGTGTTAAGAAATATGCAAAAAAAAGCAGTCGTATAAGAAGCCAGCATCGTGAAGGATTACAGGAGTTGCATGTAATGCCGATAAAAGGTGTTTAGAACTTTCGTACGATTTGTTTTCAAGATAGACGTGTTTTTGTGGCTTTCAGAAGACGAATGGAAGATTCTGAGCGCTGGCGTGCTGTCGGACGCATTGAAGCAGGACAGTTAATCACAGATGTTGCTATTTTCATCGTCGTTCATTGATTAGTTGTAATGTCATCAATCAAATAATAACAATTATTAATTCTGTATTAGGGTAAAAGGTCACTAAATTAAAAATTTACAGGACGGTGCATAAGCATTGCAATAAAATTGGAGTTGGGTGTATATTTCTTTTAACCCACAATCCAGAATATTAACCATGTTAAAAAATGCACGTTAAAACCTTGGCGATGGACATCAAGTCCCTGTCACCCTCTCCCCGCAGTAAGGATATGCCAATGGGGCAGTGTCTAAAAGTTCCCTTTTGCATAATATTCAAAAGCTGTTTGAGACATGTTATTATTTATTAATTAAAAAGAGATTTAAGAAATAATGACAGACCGCCAATTCTGACAAACTTTTCCACCCTTGCGCGTAAGAATACTACAAATTTGACGTTTTTTGTTCGTAAAGTGTTGCAGACAGTTTGCAAAGTCGCCAAATTGGGCTTACTCTTCGCTGATAGTATAAAACCAAGAAAAACCTTACTTCGGAAAAATAAACAGCCCAGTAGTTACTCGTTAGTGCCTGTTGGTGAAACTAATTCAATCAATGGACAGATGGCTATTTCAAAAATATTTCCTAAGTGCTATGGATTGAACTCACCTTATTATATATGTACTATAGGACTTCCCTTAACGACCACCTCTATTCAGCGATCACCTCCCTTAACGATCGCTTTGTCTCAAAACAGATTTGCTCATTCCCCCCCCACATAGGCCTAGTGCTAAATTTAACTCCATTCAGAGTCCACATCTCTGAGCGACTGCTTTTTCACAGAACCGGCGGTGGTCGCTTTATGGAGGTTTTTCTGTATATATATATATATATATGTGTGTGTGTGTGTGTGTGTGTTACTATATATACGTATATGTGCGTAGATGTTTGTGCGGAAAAGAGAGGGAGAGTGAATAACAATTTAAAATTATTTAAGAAGAGATTGCGAGGGGGAACTGATTTTAGGGAAGTTTTTGGAGAGGGATTGCCATAAATGGCAATTCAATAAAGCCTGGAATATAGATTATACAACGGTATTTATACTATAGACCTTCTACGTTATAAACACTAGTACATCATCAATATTTAATTGTGTTGATTCAGTTGACAAACTTATATGTTAAATGGATATTAATATATAAATTGTAACGCTAGGTATACACCTATAAAATTAAAGCTTCTTCTTCTTCTTTTTCTTCTTCTTCTTCTTATTATTATTATTATTATTATTATTATTATTATTCTAATTCAGTATCGTAACTGTAATGTAACTGTAATTGTAAATTATTTAATAATACTAATAACATCATTTTGTTCAGCGTGAATAAAATTTTGGAGCCTTTGTTTTTTACATAATATATCCATGAATAAAAAGGCAAATATACTTTTCAATGTGTACTTTCATTTATTTCGAAAAATTAGAAAATATACATTAAATTTAATGGGAATTGGTTTTTCCTTTCTCATCAATGATGATGATGATGATCATGGTGACCGTGGTGGTCGTGATGTTCATGGTGGTGATGGTCATGATGCTCGTGATGATGATGGTGGTGGTCATGATGATGATCATGGTGCTCATGATGATGGTGATCGTGGTGATGGTGGTGGTCATGATGCTCGTGGTGATCGTGATGATGGTGGTGATCGTGGTGATCATGGTGATGATGATCGTGATGACCGTGGTGGTGATGACGAGCTTCTATCGCAGACGGATTGGGCATAGCATCGATATCAATAAACAATGCCATCAAAACCAGAAGACACACTAACTGCAGAGTAGGCTTCTATAAAGAAACAATAAAAGGAAAATATAAAAATCAGTAATGCTTTTTAAAACACCCTGTATATGGTTGATAAATTACTTGTAAAGAAAACAATGATTTCTCGGCGTCTGATGGAAACCGAACACACAACCTAGTAATAACCAATTAAGTGCTCTTTCTATTGCACAAGTGACGATCAAATTTTCCTTTTGCGAAAAGTTTTATATTCTCTTCTCTCCCAGAGGGGAGTTAGATCGTCGCTTCGTATCATTTATGTTTCTCTCGTTTTTTTGCATAAGTTAAACTACAATAATTTAAAATAAAGTAATTATATTCCTAAATTGCACAAATTGTTTGGGTATCCTTTAAACATGCACCTCATATGATCCTTCAAAAACTAAATTGATAATAAAAATGCACATGTAAAAATATTAAATTTAATAGTAAATTATTAAATGAAAAATAAAGCTTATATCACTATGACTTCCAGACTAAAACAACATTAGAATAATAAGATGAGCGTAAATGTGAAAATCATAACATATTAAATAATGAGAACATAGCAAGAGAATTCATACATCATTTATTTTCAAATTAAAATCGGTTTTTTCCACTCTTTTATAAATTATTTTGGGTCTCGCAGCGTAGTTAACATTTGGTCCTTTGTGATTCTCATCGACACAGAATAAGTTGCTTAAACCCAGACACTACAGATATGGGTTAAGTACACTTTTGCATTTAATGTGAGAGTACAGGCTAGCGATATGTGGATAACGTTTAAATATATATACTTGAGCAATCATCTTCCGTTAAGCATCTAAAACTGTCGTACAAATTTCCATAAAAATGCAGTCTAAAATATCCTCCGATAGAAAAACTGTATAAACGTATACTATACTGATCGTACGTAATCCATACGTACACTGATTATGCTCAGCGAACCTCACACTGTTGCATATTCTTTGAGATTTGGTAAATTTTTCATTTTCTTGAAGTGACTCCTCTGTATTATCTCGCACATTTGTGTATTTTTTTATGTATTTTTCCTATTTAAAGCGTTTCTCGCAGACGAAAGGGTTTATAGAAGGGAAGTAGGATATAAGGTCCTGTTCCATACATCTTGAACCGAGCAAGAACTTTGAAACTTCAAAATTAAACAGGTCACGGAAATGTGCCCACTAAAGCTTTAGCAGATTTCCGCCGCGAATAAATGTTAATGAGCTCTGAATTCTTATATTAAGAACAAAAATTCTAGAAATTTTGAAATGTTTTGTAAAATGACTTGATGAATCTATCCGAAAACATAACATTCGTAGAAAACTTCATACATATTCGTTATCTTCATACGAGTGTCCCTGATGTATTGTGGCTGCTAGTAACGCAATCAGCACCGGGATAGCTATTTCTTAGTTGTTTATGTGTTTTCAAAACATCTAAAAAATGGAGCTGCCCTAGTGTTGATTATGCTACGAGCAGCCTTAATAATGCGGGGATTTGAAATAAAAGGAAGTCCTTTAATTTGAAGTGAATAGCGTTCTTCAGCATAAAGTTACTAAAATTAAAAATCAAGCACTCATGTCGACTTGCTTTGCGCAAACTCCATTTGAATTTCATCCACATAATCCCTATTTATCGACTATTAATAACACCTTTTCTAACTTAATTAAAGGGTACACCTTTTCCTATAATAATAAGCAACATTAACATCGTAATGAATGGAGAAAATTCATTTTTAGAGGAAAAGCTAATGCGTATAGTACGAATTAAAATGAGAAAAGCACTTCGAACATCTGTTACGTACCATAGTTGTTTGATTGCGAGAAGGTGCGGTTAACTTGTAGACTACAAGGAGATTTTGTGAAGTTGTTGCTGTAGTAGATTTGACTTCGAATCTGATTGACCAACTCACGCCGCCGCTTTTATATCAAATTTAGCTAATTAAAAATATTGGCCTTACTGGAACAAAACGAGTCATGGTTCATTGGCTCTCTACGGTTCAAGAAACAGGTGTCTATTAAATATTCATCTTACTAAAGTTGACACCCCCTTTGTTCGCACGCTTACCATTTTATTGACAATGATATAATTGAAATTTTTTTTCGCTAGTCTATTATAAGGTGTGTCTAGAGTGAACGTATTTTCGGGTCAGTAAAAAGTATTTTTTTAGCGTCAATTGGAAAAGAAAGTTCTGTTTATTGACCTTTTTTTTTTCATTCCATAGCTCCATTTACCCAGTTACGCAATTACCATGGAGAAATACCCCAATATAGTGTTTATTGAAACCGAAAGGCCATAATTCTACTATTTTCGGAGGAAAGTGACATTGTAAAATATTTAGACCACAAAAAAAAAAGAAAAAAAATATAACGTTAGAAATAGCCTTTACTGTAGAATTTAATTAAAAGATGAAGAGGGTTGAGTCTTGTCTACGTTTACGAACTCTCATATTGTTTGCCTGCTTGCGATCTATGCCGTGTTAAGTACGTACACGAAAACGAATATGCTCTTTACTAAGACTTGAACCAAAACTCGTGAAATCACGAAATAATTTGTTTTATCTTATAATATTTTGGCAGTGCAAAACAATATATTCTTCTGCTCCCATAAACTCATTTTTTAACGCATTACTAAGACCGGTCCTATCTTTTTCACGAAGAAGAAAAAGCATGCCTACTAACATGGGTGAGAAATGTGGAACTGCGTTTTTTTAATACTGGTACGAATCCACGTATGCATGAGTATGAAAAAACTGATCTCGCATCATTCGACTTTACTTGTACTCAGATATATTCCCGAATGATGCGAGACAACACTAATAATATTGCTTCCCAGTTCAGGAAGCAACTCAAAGACAAAACAAGTCAATAATTTAAAAAAAATTTATTTAAGGTAAAATGTGCATATTGACAAAATATCTGCCATAAAATATAATTAATTATCTGAAATATGTATTATTATATTAAATAATATATTTGTCTTTTGTTATATTAAATATCTAAATAAATTAATTATATTAATATAATTATTACTATAAAATATTTTCAGAACAATGATCCAGAATAAGGCTTTAATATCTGACCACCCATGCCACCCATGTTTCCCATGTTTTCTGCAAATAAATCCAGAGTGAACGGTACATGATACTTTAGAAAAAAAAAACTATAAACTATTTAAATAAGTCCGTAAAATTTTATTATTTTTTTAAATAAAAAAGAAAGTGAACTAGGTTCTATCCATTCATTAAGGCCTACGTATTCCACACCCAAGGACTTTAGGAACCAATACATTATAAAGCAGAGTTAGTTTTACAAAGTTGTTTTGATCAAATTTGATCAATTTTAAAGCTATAAAGTGAATTTCCATTTGTCCAAAATCAAAATTAGGGTATAGTTGAAATACCTACTTGAAAACTGGACTATTATTATATTTGCAATCACCTTTGCTTTGCTAATATTAAGCAAGTTTTAATTGAAATATTGCGTTTCTTCAACATGTTTTCCGTTTTCTCTCCGGTGTTGGGGGCCACATTTATCCTCGGACTCCTCTTCTGTTATCACCTCCATTCTCTTAGATCACTGTGCTTATAACTTGTCTCCTACTTCTTACTATAACCTTTTCTCTCTATAAAGGCAATACGTTGGAAGTTGGGGATTTGGTCTTTCCGGGGACAATGCTTCATCCTTGGCTAAACCTTTTCTACAAGGGGAACCTCTTTCCACATCCTTTCCACACTTCATGGCATGGAGGGCAGGATCGGTGCTATATCACTGTGGCTTCGCCATACAGATCCGCTCGATCGGGCAACCTTTCCAAATCATCTCTACATGCAAAACAAACAGCAATTGAAATATTTCGTGATATGTATTACGCTTGAAACACAAAAATACGAATTATTCAATAATAATTATTATTATAATAATTATATAAAATTATTCAATGTTAATCAATACGAATTATTGATTTTCAAGTAATTGTCTTAGCTATTAATGGTATCAAGCCGAAACTCTAAAGTAAATAGAATTTTCAAGTATTACCGGAGAGTTTCACGCTTATTTTATAGGGATATGTGTAACAAGCATGTGAATGGTCTTATTTATTTATAAGATTATTTCTCCAAATAAAAAGGCTTATTCGGAGATTAAGATTGAAATACAAAGTAAAACATCTGAATAATATGAAAAGCTGAATTGTTTTCAAAACGATGTTTCTTCAAATCATCTTACTACTTACACAAATAATGTCAGAAAATTATTTTTACTGTAAAAATATAAAACCAGTTCAACCTTCCTTTCAGTTTCGAATCCTTTTGCGAAATATTCATGCTGTGCACAGAATGTTGAAAGTGGAGAGCGATTTCACCATAAATTTACCACACACTGAGCTTGAAAATTTTAATGTAAAAACATATAATCGCAGTTAAAATTATTTAATAATTCGATTTATTTTATGATTAAATTTAAAACCTGGAGACGAATGATATTTATTTAGTTTCTGAAGAAGAAGAAGAAGAAAGCGTCATGCTTTTGGAGTAATAAACCGTTTGTTAAATAATTTTAACTGGAGTTACGTGTTTTTTTACATAAGAGGGATTTTGATGATAGAAATCAATGTTATCTCATGAGACACAGCTACTAACATTGTTCAATTGAAAGAGGTTAAACTTTATCCTCGCCCACTTCTGACGGCTTTGGAAATACTTCTGGGAGAGTCCAAGTATTACGTAAGCACCTTTGGGGGGTTGCCGTTGTGCATATTTTTCTATATTGTCCAATGTTAGTTTTTCATGCTTTTGGAGTAGTTATAAACCATTTATTAAATAATTTTAACTGGTATATGTTTTTTTTTACTTAAGAAGGATTTTGATGATAAGAATAAATATTATCTCATAAAACACAGCTGCAAACATTGTTCAATTGAAGAAGGTTAAACCTGACCCCCTCCCCCACCACCACCACCACCACCGCCACCAATTCTGCACGGCTTCGGAAATACCTATGGATAAGAATACACAAATTTGACGTTTTTTGTTCGTAACGTGTTGCAGACAGTTTGCAAAGTCGCCAAATTGGGCTTACTCTTCGCGGATAGTATAAAACCAAGGAAAACCTTACTTCGGAAAAATAAACAGCTCAGTAGTTACTCGTTAGCGCCTGTTGGTGAAACTAATCCAATCAATGGACAGATGGCTATTTCAAAAATATTTCCTAAGTGCGATGGATTGAACTCACCTTGTTATATATGTACCATAAGACTTCCCTTAATGACCACCTCTATTCAGCGATCACCTCCCTTAACGATCGCTTTGTCTCAAAACAGATCTGCTCACCCCCTCCCCCCCCCCATAGGCCCAATGCTAAATTTAACTCCATTCAGAGTCCACATCTCTGAGCGACTGCTTTTTCACAGAACCGTCGGTGGTCGCTTTAGGGAGGTTTTTCTGTATATATATGTGTGTGTGTGTGTGTGTGTGTGTGTGTGTGTTACTATATATACGTATATGTGCGTAGATGTTTGTGCGGAAAAGAGAGGGAGAGTGTATAACAATTTAAAATTATTTAAGAAGAGATTGCGAGGGGGAACTGATTTTAGGGAAGTTTTTGGAGAGTGATTGCCATAAATGGCAATTCAATAAAGCCTGGAATATAGATTATACTACGGTATTTATACTATAGACCTTCTACGTTATAAACACTAATACATCATCAATATTTAATTGTGTTGATTCAGTTGACAAACTTATATGTTAAATGGATATTAATATATAACTTGTAACGCTAGGTATACACCTATAAAATTAAAGCCTTCTTCTTCTTCTTTTTCTTCTTCTTCTTCTTATTATTATTATTATTATTATTATTATTATTATTGTAATTCAGTATCGTAACTGTAATGTAACTGTAATTGTAAATTATTTAATAATACTAATAACATCATTTTGGTCAGTGTGAATAAAATTTTGGAGCCTTTGTTTTTTAAATAATATATCCATGAATAAAAAGGCAAATATACTTTTCAATGTGTACTTTCATTTATTTCGAAAAATTAGAAAATATACATTAAATTTAATGGGAATTGGTTTTTCCTTTCTCATCAATGATGATGATGATGATCATGGTGATCGTGGTGGTCGTGATGTTCATGGTGGTGATGGTCATGATGCTCGTGATGATGATGGTGGTGGTCATGATGATGATCATGGTGCTCATGATGATGGTGATCGTGGTGATGGTGGTGGTCATGATGCTCGTGGTGATCGTGATGGTGATGATGATCGTGATGACCGTGGTGGTGATGACGAGCTTCTATCGCAGACGGATTGGGCATAGCATCGATATCAATAAACAATGCCATCAAAACCAGAAGGCACACTAACTGCAGAGTAGGCTTCTATAAAGAAACAATAAAAGGAAAATATAAAAATCATTAATGCTTTTTAAAACACCCTGTATATGGTTGATAAAATTGCTTTATAAAACCAGTTCAACCTTCCTTTCAGTTTCGAATCCTTTTGCGAAATATTCATGCTGTGCACAGAATGTTTAAAGTGGAGAGCGATTTCACCATAAATTTACCACACACTGAGCGTGAAAATTTTAATGTAAAAACATATAATCGCAGTTAAAATTATTTAATAATTCGATTTATTTTATGATTAAATTTAAAACCTGGAGACGAATGATATTTATTTAGTTTCTGAAGAAGAAGAAGAAGAAGAAAGCGTCATGCTTTTGTAGTAGTTATAAACCGTTTGTTAAATAATTTTAACTGGAGTTATGTGTTTTTTTACATAAGAGGGATTTTGATGATAGAAATCAATGTTATCTCATGAGACACAGCTACTAATATTGTTCAATTGAAAGAGGTTAAACTTTATCCTCGCCCACTTCTGACGGTTTTGGAAATACTTCTGGGAGAGTCTAAGTATTACGTAAGCACCTTTGGGGAGTTGCCGTTGTGCATATTTTTCTATATTGTCCAACGTTAGTTTTTCATGCTTTTGGAGTAGTTATAAACCATTTATTAAATAATTTTAACTGGTATATGTTTTTTTTACTTAAGAAGGATTTTGATGATAAGAATAAATATTATCTCATAAAACACAGCTGCAAACATTGTTCAATTGAAGAAGGTTAAACCTGACCCCCTCCCCCCACCACCACCACCACCACTACCGCCACCAAATTCTGCACGGCTTCGGAAATACCTTGGATAAGAATATCACAAATTTGACGTTTTTTGTTCGTAACGTGTTGCAGACAGTTTGCAAAGTCGCCAAATTGGGCTTACTCTTCGCGGATAGTATAAAACCAAGGAAAACCTTACTTCGGAAAAATAAACAGCTCAGTAGTTACTCGTTAGCGCCTGTTGGTGAAACTAATCCAATCAATGGACAGATGGCTATTTCAAAAATATTTCCTAAGTGCGATGGATTGAACTCACCTTGTTATATATGTACCATAAGACTTCCCTTAATGACCACCTCTATTCAGCGATCACCTCCCTTAACGATCGCTTTGTCTCAAAACAGATCTGCTCACCCCCTCCCCCCCCCCATAGACCCAATTCTAAATTTAGCTCCATTCGGAGACCACCTCTCTGAGCGACTGCTTTTTCACAGAACCGTCGGTGGTCGCTTTAGGGAGGTTTTTCTGTATATATATGTGTGTGTGTGTGTGTGTGTGTGTGTGTGTGTTACTATATATACGTATATGTGCGTAGATGTTTGTGCGGAAAAGAGAGGGAGAGTGTATAACAATTTAAAATTATTTAAGAAGAGATTGCGAGGGGGAACTGATTTTAGGGAAGTTTTTGGAGAGTGATTGCCATAAATGGCAATTCAATAAAGCCTGGAATATAGATTATACTACGGTATTTATACTATAGACCTTCTACGTTATAAACACTAGTACATCATCAATATTTAATTGTGTTGATTCAGTTGACAAACTTATATGTTAAATGGACATTAATATATAAATTGTAACGCTAGGTATACCTACCGAAATTCAGCCCTCTTCTTCTTCTTCTTCTTCTACTCCTTCTTCTTTCTTCTTTTTCCTAGCTTCTTCTTATTCTTCTTCTTATTATTATTATTGTTAGTATTATTGTATCCTGTTATTATTATTGTGTGTATTATTATTATTATCATTATTATTGTATTATTATTATTATCATCATTGTATTATTATTATTATTATCATTGTGTTGTTGTATTATTATTATTATTATTATTATTATTATTGTAATTCAGTATCGTAACTGTAATGTAACTGTAATTGTAAATTATTTAATAATACTAATAACGTCATTTTGGTCAGCGTGAATAAAATTTTGGAGCCTTTGTTTTTTAAATAATATATCCATGAATAAAAAGGCAAATATACTTTTCAATGTGTACTTTCATTTATTTCGAAAAATTAGAAAATATACATTAAATTTAATGGGAATTGGTTTTTCCTTTCTCATCAATGATGATGATGATGATCATGGTGACCGTGGTGGTCGTGATGTTCATGGTGGTGATGGTCATGATGCTCGTGATGATGATGGTGGTGGTCATGATGATGATCATGGTGCTCATGATGATGGTGATCGTGGTGATGGTGGTGGTCATGATGCTCGTGGTGATCGTGATGATGGTGGTGATCGTGGTGATCATGGTGATGATGATCGTGGTGACCGTGGTGGTGATGACGAGCTTCTATCGCAGACGGATTGGGCATAGCATCGATATCAATAAACAATGCCATCAAAACCAGAAGGCACACTAACTGCAGAGTAGGCTTCTATAAAGAAACAATAAAAGGAAAATATAAAAATCATTAATGCTTTTTAAAACACCCTGTATATGGTTGATAAATTACTTGTAAAGAAAACAATGATTTCTCGGCGTCTGATGGAAACCGAACACACAACCTAGTGATAACCAATTAAGTGCTCTTTCTATTGCACAAGTGACGATCAAATTTTCCTTTTGCGAAAAGTTTTATATTCTCTTCTCTCCCAGAGGGGAGTTAGATCGTCGCTTCGTATTATTTACGTTTCTCTCGTTTTTTTGCATAAGTTAAACTACAATAATTTAAAATAAAGTAATTATATTCCTAAATTGCACAAATTGTTTGGGTATCCTTTAAACATGCACCTCATATGATCCTTCAAAAACTAAATTGATAATAAAAATGCACATGTAAAAATATTAAATTTAATAGTAAATTATTAAATGAAAAATAAAGCTTATATCACTATGACTTCCAGACTAAAACAACATTAGAATAATAAGATGAGCGTAAATGTGAAAATCATAACATATTAAATAATGAGAACATAGCAAGAGAATTCATACATCATTTATTTTCAAATTAAAATCGGTTTTTTCCACTCTTTTATAAATTATTTTGGGTCTCGCAGCGTAGTTAACATTTGGTCCTTTGTGATTCTCATCGACACAGAATAAGTTGCTTAAACCCAGACACTACAGATATGGGTTAAGTACACTTTTGCATTTAATGTGAGAGTACAGGCTAGCGATATGTAGATAAAGTTTAAATATATACTTGAGCAATCATCTTCCGTTAAGCATCTAAAACTGTCGTACAAATTTCCATAAAAATGCAGTCTAAAATATCCTCCGATAGAAAAACTGTATAAACGTATACTATACTGATCGTACGTAATCCATACGTACACTGATTATGCTCAGCGAACCTCACACTGTTGCATATTCTTTGAGATTTGGTAAATTTTTCATTTTCTTGAAGTGACTCCTCTGTATTATCTCGCACATTTGTGTATTTTTTTATGTATTTTTCCTATTTAAAGCGTTTCTCGCAGACGAAAGGGTTTATAGAAGGGAAGTAGGATATAAGGTCCTGTTCCATACATCTTGAACCGAGCAAGAACTTTGAAACTTCAAAATTAAACAGGTCACGGAAATGTGCCCACTAAAGCTTTAGCAGATTTCCGCCGCGAATAAATGTTAATGAGCTCTGAATTCTTATATTAAGAACAAAAATTCTAGAAATTTTGAAATGTTCTGTAAAATGACTTGATGAATCTATCCGAAAACATAACATTCGTAGAAAACTTCATACATATTCTTTATCTTCATACGAGTGTCCCTGATGTATTGTGGCTGCTAGTAACGCAATCAGCACCGGGATAGCTATTTCTTAGTTGTTTATGTGTTTTCAAAACATCTAAAAAATGGAGCTGCCCTAGTGTTGATTATGATACGAGCAGCCTTAATAATGCGGGGATTTGAAATAAAAGGAAGTCCTTTAATTTGAAGTGAATAGCGTTCTTCAGCATAAAGTTACTAAAATTAAAAATCAAGCACTCATGTCGACTTGCTTTGCGCAAACTCCATTTGAATTTCATCCACATAATCCCTATTTATCGACTATTAATAACACCTTTTCTAACTTAATTAAAGGGTACACCTTTTCCTATAATAATAAGCAACATTAACATCGTAATGAATGGAGAAAATTCATTTTTAGAGGAAAAGCTAATGCGTATAGTACGAATTAAAATGAGAAAAGCACTTCGAACATCTGTTACGTACCATAGTTGTTTGATTGCGAGAAGGTGCGGTTAACTTGTAGACTACAAGGAGATTTTGTGAAGTTGTTGCTGTAGTAGATTTGACTTCGAATCTGATTGACCAACTCACGCCGCCGCTTTTATATCAAATTTAGCTAATTAAAAATATTGGCCTTACTGGAACAAAACGAGTCATGGTTCATTGGCTCTCTACGGTTCAAGAAACAGGTGTCTATTAAATATTCATCTTACTAAAGTTGACACCCCCTTTGTTCGCACGCTTACCATTTTATTGACAATGATATAATTGACATTTTTTTTCGCTAGTCTATTATAAGGTGTGTACTAGAGTGAACGTATTTTCGGGTCAGTAAAAAGTATTTTTTTAGCGTCAATTGGAAAAGAAAGTTCTGTTTATTGACCTTTTTTTTTCATTCCATAGCTCCATTTACCCAGTTACGCAATTACCATGGAGAAATACCCCAATATAGTGTTTAGTGAAACCGAAAGGCCATAATTCTACTATTTTCGGAGGAAAGTGACATTGTAAAATATTTAGACCACAAAAAAAAAAGAAAAAAAATATAACGTTAGAAATAGCCTTTACTGTAGAATTTAATTAAAAGGTGAAGAGGGTTGACTCTTGTCTACGTTTATGAACTCTCATATTGTTTGCCTGCTTGCGATCTATGCCGTGTTAAGTACGTACACGAAAACGAATATGCTCTTTACTAAGACTTGAACCAAAACTCGCGAAATCACGAAATAATTTGTTTTATCTTATAATATTTTGGCAGTGCAAAACAATATATTCTTCTGCTCCCATAAACTCATTTTTTAACGCATTACTAAGACCGGTCCTATCTTTTTCACGAAGAAGAAAAAGCATGACTACTAACATGGGTGAGTGGAACTGGGTTTTACCCATGCACTAAATTTTGCGTCCGTACACAGTATAAGCAGTCAATAATTCATTTACTTGTACTCAGATATATTCCCGAATGATGCGAGACAACACTAATAATATTGCTTCCCAGTTCAGGAAGCAACTCAAAGACAAAACAAGTCAATAATTTAAAAAAAATTTATTTAAGGTAAAATGTGCATATTGACAAAATATCTGCCATAAAATATAATTAATTATCTGAAATATGTATTATTATATTAAATAATATATTTGTCTTTTGTTATATTAAATATCTAAATAAATTAATTATATTAATATAATTATTACTATAAAATATTTTCAGAACAATGATCCAGAATAAGGCTTTAATATCTGACCACCCATGCCACCCATGTTTCCCATGTTTTCTGCAAATAAATCCAGAGTGAACGGTACATGATACTTTAGAAAAAAAAAACTATAAACTATTTAAATAAGTCCGTAAAATTTTATTATTTTTTTAAATAAAAAAGAAAGTGAACTAGGTTCTATCCATTCATTAAGGCCTACGTATTCCACACCCAAGGACTTTAGGAACCAATACATTATAAAGCAGAGTTAGTTTTACAAAGTTGTTTTGATCAAATTTGATCAATTTTAAAGCTATAAAGTGAATTTCCATTTGTCCAAAATCAAAATTAGGGTATAGTTGAAATACCTACTTGAAAACTGGACTATTATTATATTTGCAATCACCTTTGCTTTGCTAATATTAAGCAAGTTTTAATTGAAATATTGCGTTTCTTCAACATGTTTTCCGTTTTCTCTCCGGTGTTGGGGGCCACATTTATCCTCGGACTCCTCTTCTGTTATCACCTCCATTCTCTTAGATCACTGTGCTTATAACTTGTCTCCTACTTCTTACTATAACCTTTTCTCTCTATAAAGGCAATACGTTGGAAGTTGGGGATTTGGTCTTTCCGGGGACAATGCTTCATCCTTGGCTAAACCTTTTCTACAAGGGGAACCTCTTTCCACATCCTTTCCACACTTCATGGCATGGAGGGCAGGATCGGTGCTATATCACTGTGGCTTCGCCATACAGATCCGCTCGATCGGGCAACCTTTCCAAATCATCTCTACATGCAAAACAAACAGCAATTGAAATATTTCGTGATATGTATTACGCTTGAAACACAAAAATACGAATTATTCAATAATAATTATTATTATAATAATTATATAAAATTATTCAATGTTAATCAATACGAATTATTGATTTTCAAGTAATTGTCTTAGCTATTAATGGTATCAAGCCGAAACTCTAAAGTAAATAGAATTTTCAAGTATTACCGGAGAGTTTCACGCTTATTTTATAGGGATATGTGTAACAAGCATGTGAATGGTCTTATTTATTTATAAGATTATTTCTCCAAATAAAAAGGCTTATTCGGAGATTAAGATTGAAATACAAAGTAAAACATCTGAATAATATGAAAAGCTGAATTGTTTTCAAAACGATGTTTCTTCAAATCATCTTACTACTTACACAAATAATGTCAGAAAATTATTTTTACTGTAAAAATATAAAACCAGTTCAACCTTCCTTTCAGTTTCGAATCCTTTTGCGAAATATTCATGCTGTGCACAGAATGTTGAAAGTGGAGAGCGATTTCACCATAAATTTACCACACACTGAGCGTGAAAATTTTAATGTAAAAACATATAATCGCAGTTAAAATTATTTAATAATTCGATTTATTTTATGATTAAATTTAAAACCTGGAGACGAATGATATTTATTTAGTTTCTGAAGAAGAAGAAGAAGAAAGCGTCATGCTTTTGGAGTAATAAACCGTTTGTTAAATAATTTTAACTGGAGTTACGTGTTTTTTTACATAAGAGGGATTTTGATGATAGAAATCAATGTTATCTCATGAGACACAGCTACTAACATTGTTCAATTGAAAGAGGTTAAACTTTATCCTCGCCCACTTCTGACGGCTTTGGAAATACTTCTGGGAGAGTCCAAGTATTACGTAAGCACCTTTGGGGGGTTGCCGTTGTGCATATTTTTCTATATTGTCCAACGTTAGTTTTTCATGCTTTTGGAGTAGTTATAAACCATTTATTAAATAATTTTAACTGGTATATGTTTTTTTTACTTAAGAAGGATTTTGATGATAAGAATAAATATTATCTCATAAAACACAGCTGCAAACATTGTTCAATTGAAGAAGGTTAAACCTGACCCCCTCCCCCACCACCACCACCACCACCGCCACCAATTCTGCACGGCTTCGGAAATACCTATGGGAGGTTCAAGTATTACGTAAGCATCTTTGGGGGTGGTGCCGTTGTGCTTGTTTTCCCATCTTGGCCAATGTTAATTTTTGCTTATAGGGGCGGGGGTTTGAAATGGCCAACATGTTACCTCCATAATATTTGAACGCTCCCCTATAAAGTAAGTTTTGATCCATAGTAGTGTTTCTCAACCATCAGGCCCTGGCAGCAATTATACTGGGCTGCAGAAGATTCTCCTGAAATTTGTCATTTGTGTTTTCTTAGTATTTTTTGTGAATAAATATTTTATCGTGGGAATAATCTGAGGAAAATAATAGTCGCGAATTCGTCGTAAAGCTCAGACCCACAATGCCTGAATCAAATCCAATGAACGTGGCCAAACGTGTATTTTTAAATATGTGAATATTCATGGATGATTGAGATTTTGCGAACATCAAAATCTTTTAGCATTCGAGAGGATATACAGCTAATTATCATCCTAAGGGCACTGTCATAAAAAGCGCCTGAAAGCCGATTACAACAATGAGCGGTGCATCCTCTGTTCTTAAAACTAAACATCTGTGTTTCAACTGCCAGTAAGTAGTCAGCACGGAAGTGTACCAGAGAAGTGTGCATTAGTATAGGGAGTGCACAGATATTCTTGATGATGATGATGTCATAATTAAGTATTCATGATTATGATAGTTTAATGGATGAACTTTAAAACATGGGCTGCCTTTGCGAGTAAATTTGTCGACAGCGGGCCCCCTTCTTATTAAAAAATAATTTACCTGATCACAGCTCCATAAAGTTTTAGAAGCACTGGCCTAGGATATAAATGATTTTTGAAATATAGGTTTTGGAGGTCCGGAAGGAAAAGAACAGGATCGTGGCGAAGATGTGGGCAATATGTGGCAGTTGCCTCAGGTTAAGACAGGGGAGGACTGAGCCGCCCTCCCCCCCCGGACCGGTGCGCGCTCATGGGCTATAGGACTTGTCCCCTCCGATAAACCAAGGTATGCGCCCTTTAAAAGGACCCAGTCCGCCCCTGGATTAAGCAATTTCCCAATACGCCAAAGGAGACAGCAACGTTGGAGTATGCCGTATTTCTAGGTATGCGTATGCCCATGCGTTAGAATTAAAAAAAAAATTATATAATTAATAACTTATAGCGAGTGTTGAAAATTAATGTTATTTATGACGGGAAACGTTTATTTACATCTTATTCTCAGGTACAAAAATTTTTTGGTGCGAACCCTTGGCGCGAACCTTGGCGCGGCAAAGAAAATGTGAAAAAGAGAACTTGCAAGAAAGTTATGATTAGAGTTTAAGTTAGGCAGAAGATCCGAGTGGAATCAGATGTGAGATCAGAAACTGTTTTCGGCGGCGAAGTATTTAATGTTAAGGTATTATTACCCTCCGCAGGGATAACACAATTGCCAAATATGGTCAACACAAGAAAGCCTCCGGGGCGAGATTTTTGTGAGTTTTCACGGGGGAATTTATTATACAATAATTTTAAACGGAGGGACCCTGGTTCGAATCCAGGATGGGGAAAGCGTCTCTTTTTCTCCAAAATTACATAAGCTCTAGTTTGAGCTGTAATTAATACGTGGGTGGCAAAAATTATAGTATAGAGTATTTAATTGTGTAATTGTTAGCAGCAGCAATAGATAATAAATATATTAGTATTTTCGTAAACAAGATAGTTCGTTTACACTGAATGAGCATACATTTCCATTCAAGGTTCGTTCTTCTATGCTTTCAATGATAAGTTATTGTATCAAGTATGGAAGCGTTACATACCTGTAAGGTCCCACTTACTCTTAAGAACAATGCTATATATTTTTCACGAGGCATGCTAGTCGATATGGTTGGTTGCTTTTAATGGTTCAAGGATAGCAAGAGTTATTCTCCACCAATCAAAGTGACATCGTACGTGCGGTATAAAATGATGTTAAATTAAAGCTAAAAAAGTAGCTGGTCGATATATTTACTTATACACAAGAGGTGTGTTCATAGGCGTACGCACAAATTTTCTAAGGTGGGCTATAGGCTTGCTTGGGTGTTACAGAGCTACAATTCACATAGTCCTATGTTAAATATACAAAATTTCATTGCAATGGGGCTTAAAACCTCCATTAACAGCCCCTGCGTACGCCAGTGAGTATGCGTGTGTGCTTAATATTCACAAAAAGAAAAAAAATATATATTATATAAAATAAATAAATATATATTATATAAAATATATATATATAAAAAATAAGTATATAAAAATAAATATTATATAAAAAAGCCGAAGCTGAAATTACATATAAAAATAAATAATTATATTATATAAAATAAATAAATATATATTATATAAAATATATATATATAACAACTCAAGTCTATTTAGTTTTGAACTATTTCAAAATACTTTAGTTATATTCATATCTTTAAAAATAAACGAGAGTTTTAAATAAGAATATACGATATATATAATATATTAAATATACATAATATACTATATGTATATATATATATATAATACATGAAATAAGAGTATAAAAATGCAATTTAGTATAGTGGTAGACGGAAAAACACTACATTAACGGAAGAATGCTACATTTGTACAAAACACTCATTTCTTTAAACATTAACGTATTTTTCTTGAACGGCCTCTTTAAAAGCAATATATTTTGATAAAACTAAATAAATATGTAATAACCAGAAATTATTCAAAGAAATTCGTGTAGTTAATAAAAACTCGAAGAAAAATATTTTCCTATGTGTAATTATTTATGGATTAAAGTATTAGTTATCTATATATTGCTGCCTCCTAACTATATTACCGATCAAGTATTCACAAATAAGCTTCTATACATTTTCATTTATTTATAGGAGATTACCTATCGACAAATAAAGACCGGAATGTCCATTAAAATGGTAGTTTGAAGGTACTTCCATTCCGCTAATTATACATAATAATTCTTAAGGTTGTGCTGAATATCTTTGCCTAATGATATGTTAACAATGGAACTCTTGGACCGTGAACAAGTGACTCGCTTTTTCCGTTTTGCCTCTTTTTTTTCTCGCTGCGGTTTTTTATAAACTTTCAAGACATTCCGAGAAGCATGGTGATCCATAGCAAGAGAGAGCATGATAATACCATGTCATTAAATGCTATGGAAATCTAAATGTTTAATAATTTTATTTATTATAGCCTGTAGGATGCATAACAAAATATTTTGCATTCGTGGGACTTCGATCAGCAGCTTTGTTAGTTTTTTTACGTAT
Organism: Dysdera silvatica; assembly: GCA_006491805.2. NCBI lineage: Eukaryota > Metazoa > Arthropoda > Arachnida > Araneae > Dysderidae > Dysdera > Dysdera silvatica. The sequence goes on along the minus strand of QLNU02005795.1, from coordinate 2,026 downwards.
TTATGGAAAAATGTTTTGCCATCTATTTCCTGCTAACAGACTTTTATATAACAATCAGCATCTAGTCTTTTGCCCAGTAACATGCCGAGGTAGCGGACGATGAACTGTGCTTTTTTATTTTAATTAAATTCAAATCTTTATTAATTATTTTAGTTATAGTTGACGCTGATGTATGCAAAGCTTTTACAATGGTTCTTTGTGGTTTTGGATTTTCTTGTAAAACCACAGACTGCATTTTAGGAATATTAGAACAGAGTAGAACGGTAAATAAAATTAACACACAGTTAAAATAAATACGATGGTTTATAGCTATTTCGTAAGCGCGTTTTAGGCGCTTGGGATCCCAAAACGAAGAAATCCGTAGTTCCTTCTATTGCTAACGTCGCAAGACTGTATTGCCTCCCGAAGGTTCATAAACCCGGCATTCCATTGCGGCCCATAGTCTCCAACATCGGTACTGCAACCCATTCCCTAGCCAAATTTCTCGTTCGCAGATTTTCTCCGCTCCTGGCTAACAACCATTATACTGTCCTTAATTCTTCCAAATTCATTTCCAAATTAAATTCCTCTTCTTCTTTCGTTTCTTCAAAAATGGTCTCGTTCGATGTCAAAAGCCTTTTCACAAATGTTCCCGTTCAGGGAGCTCTTGAAACTCTTATCTTTCGTATGAAAGAATTTCATTTTGCTGATGCTGAAATCCAGGAATTAGTCAAATTTACTGAGATCTGTATCACACAGACTTGCTTTTCTTTCCGGGATCAATTATTTTCGCAAACTGATGGCCTTACCATGGGAAATCCTCTTTCACCCATTTTATGTGATATTTACATGCATTATGTCGAAGAGGATATTCTCAATCTCATACCATTTAAACTGTGGATTAGATATGTGGATGACACATTCGCTATTCTTCCAAACGATTGTTCAGATCTCTCTACAATTCTCACCACCTTAAATTCCGTCAACCCTCACATACAATTCACTTTGGAAGAAGAAAACAACGGTTCATTGCCTTTCCTGGACGTTTTGGTACATAGATCGCCGTCCGGGTTCCAAACAAGCGTATATCGGAAACATTTTGCTGTTAGCCTCCCGCCGCATGCTGCTTCCGCCCATCCACAAAGCCAGAAGATAAGCACGTTCTACTGGTTGGTTTCACGTGCTCTTAAGTTTTCGTCATCTGAAGAATTACTTAAAATTGAACTTAACCATATTCGTGACATCGCTCGAGATCGTGGTTACAATCCTACCATTATTGATGACGCTTTGAAGAAACTCACTAGACCCAAGCTGTGCAGTACACTCTTGATTGATTCCTCTCCTTGTAATTTTATCAGCATTCCTTTCGTTCCACGAATTTCTTCAAAAATTGCTTCCATTCTCCGTAAATTTAATTTCAAGGTCACTTTTACTCCAATCAATAAACTCGGTTATTCCAAACTCAAGGATATTATTCCTGATTACAATTATTTTGGAATTTACTCCATTCCATGCCAGTGTAATCGTGTTTATATTGGTCAAACACGTCGGGCCCTTCGATTTCGTCTTAAAGAGCATGAAGCCTACGTGCGTAAACAACAACTGGAAAAATCTGCTTTAGCCAAACACGCCTGGGAAGCTGGCCATAAATTTTCTTTCGACAAGGCCCATCTAATAGAGAAAGTTTCTTCACCAGCCGACCTCAATTTCTTTGAAGCCTTCCATATTCTTTCGCATTCCTCTTCTACTGTTAACCATCAGCTTCCGTTCAATTCCATGTCCTCTATTTGGAGAAACTTCATTCGTCCCATAGCAAAAGGCACGGCTACGGACCCATAACTGGTTTACCCGAACTAATTTTGGACTAGCAATTTGGCATCGACAGTCTTTCTAGCACGTGTGCCACATTAGTGTAACTAGGGTTCTGAAGAAGGAAGCCTAAACGCGCTTCCGAAATAGCTATAAACCATCGTATTTATTTTAACTGTGTTAATGTGTTTAATTTTATTTAATATTTTGCGCAGTGTGTCGTTTCATCTTTACTATA
>QLNU02005789.1:0-10410 GCA_006491805.2 Dysdera silvatica | reverse complement strand
ATGTTCTTATCGACATATTTAGAATAGAATTCAACGAGTCCTAAGTTGAATTCCTTTAAAATCACTGTTGCACTGCAAATAAATAAAACTACTCCTAATATCCATATAAGCCTGAGAACTAAAATGAAACACGATTGCGGAAAATCACGTACTACTTTAGTTCTCTAGCGTTTTAAGATATTTATTACGAAATGTTGACTGAATAAAATACATAGAGTTAAGACTCATAAGGGAACCTCGTGTACTGCAACGCACGGATTTTGAAATGAGTGTTACCATTGGATAGGTCTTGTCATGAGAAACAAAAAATCCAATGGAACTACCCACCCGAATCCAACTACTCAGGAGCTACAAGGTGATTCGTACAATCCATCCATCATACAATCATTCCACTAACAAAAAAAAAAAATCCTTGAAATGTTATTGTATTGCGTAATATTTTACTATATATATTGACTGGAGATGTGTTTTAAAGTGAATCAGGAGCTAACTCCTCGCCTAATCCAATGGGATGAAAAGGGGCATGGGCAGGGCCTAAGGAGGCAGTTTTCTCAGGCGCTCAACCATAGAGATTTATATCAGTACCTATGGCTCGCCTTCCAGTCACGCTGGTAAAGGGGAGACGGTACGCAGCCCTGTGACATGAAAAGTCAAGCCCAACCATTAAGGTGTCGTAGGTGAGCCTTCTGACTGTAATGAGATCATCGACAAGCAATGATTAGTAAGCTTTTTATCCGTGTATCCCATTCCGGAGATTCCGATTGCATAAATTTAGCCGCAAGTCTAGAACAAGTCATTAGCCCTCGCTTGTTCATGTATGTGACATAAGCATTGAATTATAAGAGAGAGAGAGAGAGAGTCCAAATTCATAATATCCTATATCAAAAAGTACATTTCTTTAATTGCAATATGCACCAAAACATTGGCTACATTAATAACAGTAGAAAAAAAATCGGGAAAATTATGCAAAATAATATTTCAAGGATATTGTTTTGCTTGTTAGTGCAACGATTGTATGATGGTCGGATTGTACGAATCATATTGTAGCTCCTGAGTGGCTGGATTCGGACGGATAGTTCTACTGGATTTTTTGTTTCTGATGAGAAGGCCTATCTAATTGTACCACTTTTAATAAAATCCGTGCGTTGCAGTCTACGAGGTTCACTTGTCAGAAAGAATTCCCTGTGAGGTTCCCTTATCGGGAGAATCAAAGGGCAGTATTTTGGTGTGAAATAATTCGTACTTTTTCATGAATAGGCGGGCCTCAAGTGGCCCACGGGCAGCGGATTGAAAACATCTGGTGCACACCATCAGCGTAATAAATACAAAATTTATTATAGAGCATTTCATGTGAAAATGAAACTGGAACCAGAATATTAATTTTATGGTAAAGTGAGCGTCATCAAGCAGAAGCACATTTAAATTAAACACTGCTTTGTTGATGTCTGTTATCCCTGTAAAGAGTTGTCAACAACAAGGCCTTAACAAAAAAATTTTTCAAAGGAAGCAAAAAATTTCTAGAACCTCGCAAATGAATAAGTATTGGTAGCAAAAACATTTCGGAACGGGCGGCGGCCCTTTTGGACCACCCGCTGGCTACGACCTCGTTTAATAACGAGCTGCCTTCTTCTGGTATACTGTCCTCCCAATAGTTTTATGCCGTCCTTGCCAATGCCAGGCCCGATACAAGATGACAGGCATATAACGAGAAGCTTGGGACCGAAGGAAATGCTCGCTACATCCGACCCGTAAAAATCTTGCTCACTTAAAACGATCGAATTCTATTGCACTTAATCATTATACCAAACAAAATCCACATTTTGTTCGCTATATCCAGAAAATCGCCAAATGCGTGCTTGTTACGTGCACCGTTGGCGGAGGGACAGGAGGGCCTGTCCCCCAATGAGTGTATTAGGGTTCCGTGTCCCCCCACCCAATCTCAAACATTTTATAACAGGTTACGTCGTACAAATTTACAATATTTTTTTTCTATTAATTTGATGAGTGTGGTTATATTTTTCTGCGTAGTGTATTTAGTGCGAAATAAAAAAAATGCACTTTGTCATTCATTTGATGTAACTATAGCATTTGTTGTATTGTATTATATAGTTCTCTTTTCTTCATGGCAGCATTTCCATTGAAGTGTTATTATTTCAACCTTCGAATTTTCAATTCTTTTTTCCAAAATTTCAGTTTTCAAATTTCGGAACGTTTTTAATAACGTTACAACTACAACTATGGTTTCTCTATTTTAATTTCACAAGCTCAAGGACCTTTTTGACGCAGTAGGCTCATTATAAAAGACATAAATTAAAAGGATTGTCTACAGCATCACCATCAACATAATAAGTACGAAATTTAGTAAGGTGTATTGCATGTGAAAATGAAAAAGCCAGAAGCACATTTAAATTAAAAACTGCTTTGTGGGTGGGTGGGTGTCTGTTATTTCTGTAAAGAGTTGCTAACAAGAAGACCTTAACCAGAAATTTTTTCGGGGAGGCAAAAAATTTTACGGCCTCGCTAATGAATAAGTATTGTAAGTAAAAACGTTTTGAAAGTGGGGGGCGGGCATTTTGGGCCACCCTCTGGATACGGCCCTGGTTACTAACAGGCTGCCTTCCACTGGTATACTGTTCACCCCAACATTTGTATGCTACCGGCGCCCATGTAAACACGTGTTGATTTCTGTGCTCGAAAATTTATATTTAACGTCGTTTAAACTCGTATTTTCTGTAAACTTCTCGAAGATTTACGTTACTTAAATGTGTTGTAAGTTTCTATCTGATTTTCGTTTATTTTTGATAAGAGTTTTTTTTCGAAATTTGATGATTTGAAAATGCCTCACACGTCTCAGTTCCAGGTTGCCGTTTAAATTATACGGCGGGAGCTTATGTACCAACATTAGTTTCCTTAGAATCCCGACTTGAAGAAAAAAAATGAGAACAAAGGATACACGGAAAAGACTTCCACGCAACGAAAAATTCAGGAGTATGTATTCATCATTTTGACGGATCATTCGTTGTTCGTGAAGGTAATTTCGTGGACAAAGCGGGAAAAAGCGTTACGGTAAAAAGAGAAAAATTGAAATTAAAACCAAATGCCTATCCAACTATCGTTGGGGATTTCACCAAACACCTTAATAACGAAACTCTTCCAAAGAAACGAAAAACCATGGAAATGCGAGAAAGTGAACAACTACAGGCTGCTCCCACAAAAAGTGTAGAATCACATCAACATTAACATGGGAAGAACAATCTTGCAAATCTGGAGAAAATTCTAGAATATTTCCAGGATACTGCAGATTATGAAATGCAGAACTGGAGATGCATTTGAAACGAAGGTAAGCTGTATTTCTTCAAGGTTCGCATCGGTGTATCAATCATTCCATGTGTAGTGGCAAGCGTTAGCTTTAAAAAGAAGAAACATGTTTTGTTTTTGATAATGTCCAGTTGCATCAAAATCAATTGCAGAAATTTAGAGTACATTTTAATATCATCGGAAACAAGTGTCATGTCGACAAGTTAATAAGTATTTGTGAAAGTATAAGTTCAACATCATCTTTAAATTGTGTTGAAGCTGCTATTAATTTACTGGAGAAACAGAAACAGGTATGTACAGAATAATGTACTGTTTAACTTGGCTTTTTAATAGAACAATTGCAACCTTTGGAAACTCCAAAAATTAGCTAAGGTTTTCTCAGGTCATGTTTATGTTATGTTTTAAAATATATTTGACTAGTTCGTCATGCTATAGATGTTTTAGGAGTTCAAAAGTACTGACTCTACTACATGTAAGAACGTCAAGCCTCATTTCACAAAAACTGAATGTTGATTCAGATTTTTTTTAATCCCTGTAATTATTACTTGAAGCATAAAGTACAATGTTTGACTCCACAACAAAATGTTGTATCTCTGTTAGTCGATGAAGTTTATATTGACCCAAGATTGACTTTTAAATTTGGAAAATTGTTGGCTATTGCTTTGATGGCAATACTGAGACAAAAACAGCCCAGGTATTTTTAATAAAATCCTTGTTTTCAAATTATAAAGATGTTATTGTTATTTCTCCAATCACCACATTTACAGGAAAAAAAATTTTTTGATTTAACCTCTAATTTATTAGGAAAACTAGAACAACTTGAATTGAATGTGATATGCATAATTACTAATAACAATAATATTAATCGAAGCATGTTTGACTTTTTTTCAAAAACATGATAAATATGAGGGGGCTGTATTAAATTCAAATGGTTCTAGTGTGCCTTTGTATTTAATGTTTGATCCAGTCCACTTGCTAAAATCTATTCGAAATAACTGGTTAAATGTAACCTGATCTTCTAAATAACGAAGATGTTCACATTTGCGTAAGTTATATACTAGGGCGAATCAGAAAGTCTTTGCCCCTATTTTTTATTAGTCAAAATAAGGTATATACAGGTAATTACAAATATACGTACTATTCTACGTGCCTTACATTATTTTTCCACATAGTCCCCACACCGGTTCAGACATTTGTCCCATCGCAGCACTAAATTTGAGATGCCCCTGTGGTAGAACTCATCCGGTTGATTGTGGAACCACAGTCGGACTGCTGTCTTGGCTTCATCCTTGTACGCGATGTGATTCTACACTTTTTGTGGGAGCAGCCTGTAGTTGTTCACTTTCTCTCATTTCCATGGTTTTTCGTTTCTTTGGAAGAGTTTCGTTATTAAGGTGTTTGGTGAAATCCCCAACGATAGTTGGATAGGCATTTGGTTTTAATTTCGATTTTTCTCTTTTTACCGTAACGCTTTTTCCCGCTTTGTCCACGAAATTACCTTCACGAACAACGAATGATCCGTCAAAATGATGAATACATACTCCTGAATTTTTCGTTGCGTGAAAGTCTTTTCCGTGTATCCTTTGTTCTTATTTTTTTCTTCAAGTCGGGATTCTAAGGAAACTAATGTTGGTACATAAGCTCCCGCCGTATAATTTAAACGGCAACCTGGAACTGAGACGTGTGAGGCATTTTCAAATCATCAAATTTCGAAAAAAAACTCTTATCAAAAATAAACGAAAATCAGATAGAAACTTACAACACATTTAAGTAACGTAAATCTTCGAGAAGTTTACAGAAAATACGAGTTTAAACGACGTTAAATATAAATTTTCGAGCACAGAAATCAACACGTGTTTACATGGGCGCCGGTAGCATACAAATGTTGGGGTGAACAGTATACCAGTGGAAGGCAGCCTGTTAGTAACCAGGGCCGTATCCAGAGGGTGGCCCAAAATGCCCGCCCCCCACTTTCAAAACGTTTTTACTTACAATACTTATTCATTAGCGAGGCCGTAAAATTTTTTGCCTCCCCGAAAAAATTTCTGGTTAAGGTCTTCTTGTTAGCAACTCTTTACAGAAATAACAGACACCCACCCACCCACAAAGCAGTTTTTAATTTAAATGTGCTTCTGGCTTTTTCATTTTCACATGCAATACACCTTACTAAATTTCGTACTTATTATGTTGATGGTGATGCTGTAGACAATCCTTTTAATTTATGTCTTTTATAATGAGCCTACTGCGTCAAAAAGGTCCTTGAGCTTGTGAAATTAAAATAGAGAAACCATAGTTGTAGTTGTAACGTTATTAAAAACGTTCCGAAATTTGAAAACTGAAATTTTGGAAAAAAGAATTGAAAATTCGAAGGTTGAAATAAAAACACGTCAATGCAAATGCTGCCATGCAAAAAAGAGAGAGATATAATACAATTCAACAAAAGGTGTAATTACATCAAATAAATGACAAAGTCCTTTTTTTTTTATTTCGCACTAAATACACTACGCAGAAAAATATAACCACACTCATCAAATTAATAGAAAAAAAATATTGTAAATTTGTACGACGTAACCTGTTATAAAATGTTTGAGATTGGGTGGGGGGACACGGAACCCTAATACACTCATTGGGGGACAGGCCCTCCTGTCCCTCCGCCAACGGTGCACGTAACAAGCACGCATTTGGCGATTTTCTGGATATAGCGAACAAAATGTGGATTTTGTTTGGTATAATGATTAAGTGCAATAGAATTCGATCGTTTTAAGTGAGCAAGATTTTTACGGGTCGGATGTAGCGAGCATTTCCTTCGGTCCCAAGCTTCTCGTTATATGCCTGTCATCTTGTATCGGGCCTGGCATTGGCAAGGACGGCATAAAACTATTGGGAGGACAGTATACCAGAAGAAGGCAGCTCGTTATTAAACGAGGTCGTAGCCAGCGGGTGGTCCAAAAGGGCCGCCGCCCGTTCCGAAATGTTTTTGCTACCAATACTTATTCATTTGCGAGGTTCTAGAAATTTTTTGCTTCCTTTGAAAAATTTTTTTGTTAAGGCCTTGTTGTTAACAACTCTTTACAGGGATAACAGACATCAACAAAGAATTGTTCAATTTAAATCTGCTTCCGCTTGATGACGTTCATTGTACCATAAAATCAATATTCTAGTTACATTTCTAGTTTCAATTTCACATGCAGTGCTCCTTAATAAATTTCGTATTTATTAGGTTGATGGTGTGCACCAGATGTTTTCAATCCGCTGCCCGTGGGCCACTTGAGGCCCGCCTATTCATGAAAAAGTACGAATTATTTCACACCAAAATACTGCCCTTTGATTCTCCCGATAAGGGAACCTCACAGGGAATTCTTTCTGACAAGTGAACCTCGTAGACTGCAACGCACGGATTTTATTAAAAGTGGTACAATTAGATAGGCCTTCTCATCAGAAACAAAAAATCCAGTAGAACTATCCGTCCGAATCCAGCCACTCAGGAGCTACAATATGATTCGTACAATCCGACCATCATACAATCGTTGCACTAACAAGCAAAACAATATCCTTGAAATATTATTTTGCATAATTTTCCCGATTTTTTTTCTACTGTTATTAATGTAGCCAATGTTTTGGTGCATATTGCAATTAAAGAAATGTACTTTTTGATATAGGATATTATGAATTTGGACTCTCTCTCTCTCTCTCTTATAATTCAATGCTTATGTCACATACATGAACAAGCGAGGGCTAATGACTTGTTCTAGACTTGCGGCTAAATTTATGCAATCGGAATCTCCGGAATGGGATACACGGAGAAAAAGCTTACTAAGAATTGCTTGTCGATGATCGCATTATAGTCAGAAGGCTCACCTACGACACCTTAATGGTTGGGCTTGACTTCGCATGTCACAGGGTTGCGTACCGTCTCCCCTTTACCAGCGTGCCTGGAAGGCGAGCCATAGGTACTGGTATAATTCTCCATAGTTGAGCGCCAGAGAAAACTGCCTCCTTAGGCCCTGCCCATGCCCCTTTTCATCCCATAGGATTAAGCGAGGAGTTAGCTCCTGATTCACTTTAAAACACATCTCCAGTCAATATATATTGTAAAATATTACGCAATACAATAACATTTCAAGGATTTTTTTTGCTTGTAAGTGAAATGATTGCATGATGGAGGGATTGTACGAACCGCCTTGTAGCTCCATTGGATTTTTTATTTGTCATGACAAGACCTATCCAATGGTAACACTCATATCAAAATCCGTGCGTTGCAGTACACGAGGTTCCCTTATGAGACTTAACTCTATGTATTTTATTCAGTCCACATTTCGTAATAAATATCTTAAAACGCTAGAGAACTAAAGTAGTATGTGATTTTCCTCAATCGTTTTTCACTTTAGTTCTCTGGCTGTATGGACATTAGGAATAGTTTAATTTATTTTCAGTGCAACAGTGATTTTAAAGAATTCAATTTATTCTTTGAATTCTATTCTAAATATGTCGATAAGAACATCTTCCTCAACCATCCGACTGCATGCTGTAGAAAGGATGTTGCTATTTGGAAGCACTTACAATTTCGCATAGGCGTGTGCAGAAAATTCATAAGTGGGTTACCATCTTACAATGGTGGGAGTATAGAGCTACAATTCCGTATATTCATATGTATACACACGGTTCCTAGGGTATTCAGAATGTGGCCAATAACTTTTGAACCAAGTCATATATTGCAACGAAAGTTAGGTATTGGTATGATAAAATGATTATGTACTATCGGAAGAGATGAACAGCAGAACTCCTGGTGGCGAATTGAGAAAGTTACAAATTTTATTCGAAAAATAATAAAGATAGTGAAATATATTCAATAAGAAAGTTGTAGAGCATCCGTCATTTAGTAAGATAAGACATACGGCTCACATGAAGCATGTACACGTACAGCCACAAAGTGAGGTGTTACGAAAGTTTCAATGCATAGCTTTCAGTTAATGCTTTCTAGCGCTTTAGAGGTTGAGTTGACGTTCTTAAAGGAAAGAAATCATGATTTTTCTCCAAGAAGAACTTCAACTCAACATTTAAAACATCAAAAAGCATTAATTGAAAGCGATGCTGTGAAACTTTCGGAATAGCTCACTTTGCGGCAGTACGTGTGCATAGTATATACAGCATGTGAGCCGTATATCTTTTTTTTTTCACTAATTGAAGAATGCTCTACAACTTTCTAACTGAAAATATTTCGCTATCTTTATTATTTTTCCAAATAAAATTTTGAACTTCCTCAATTCGCCACCAGGGGCGCTTCTGTTCATCTCATCTGATAGCGCATAGTTATTTTACTGTACCAATACCCAACTTTCGATCCAATATCTGTCTTGGTTCAAAAGTTATTGTCGCATTCCGACTCTCCTAGGAACCCTGTATACAACATTTCATCACAATGGTGGGGGGGGAGGGCTGTCCCCAAAGGGTACATATATTTACCTTGGCCAGCTGATTTCAATGGATGGCAACATTATGAAAGAACTCAACAGACGTATTAAACTTGGCTGGAGTGCATTTGGAAGAAACAGTTTTATCCTGAAGGGGAAATTGCCTTTGTGTCTAAAAAGAAAGGTCTTCAACCAGTGTGTATTGCCAGTCCTCTCTTATGGATCAGAGACATGGAGTCTAACAGTTGGAGCAATACGAAAGTTACAGACAACGCAAAGGAGCATGGAGAGGTGCATGCTTGGAATAACTAGGAGAGATCGAAAAAGAAACACTTGGGTGAGAGAGCAAACTAGAGTAGAGGACATCATTGTTAAAGTAAAAGGGCTGAAATGGCGATGGGCTGGGCATATTGCAAGAAGAACTGATCAACGATGGACAACAGAAATTCTGAACTGGATTCCAAGAGACCACCGAAGACCTAGAAAACGTCCTCAAACTAGATGGGTGGATGAAATAAGAAAACAGGTTGGGGTGACGTGGAAGCGAATTGCTCAGGATAGACTTGTGTGGAAAGCATTTGGAGAGACCTTCATCCAGCAGTGGATAGATAATGGTTGAATATGATGATGATGATGATATATATATATATTAAATTTGTCGACGTTCCCTATTATAAAATTTTCGTTTTAAATTGGGGAGTACATGGAGCCCTAATGCCAATATTGAGGGGGGACGGGTCACCCTGTCCCCCTCACTAATGGCGCCCGGGAGAGTTTACAGGCGAACTTCCAACGACTTTTGCACCGCAAATTCTCCCCCCTTTACCGTGACGTCACAACTAAACTCATCCTCCTATATCATGGCCTTGATGCAGACCGGCCGTGATTTAGCCCATATTTTCCACATGTTTATGCTATTTTGATAACAGGTAAAAAAAGTACATTTTTCCCATAAATTCCGAAATTTCAAGGTCGATGCGGGGACAGAAGATATTATTCAATCGAAAACATATTATCGACCATTTTTATTGAATTTCTTGGGAACACTTTCCGCACTATCACAACAACTATTTCTAAAGATAACTATTGTACCATAATAGCTGAAAAATACACTTTTTAACCCAAATTTAGAAAATTCAAGTTCAATGCGGGTCAGAAGATTTCATTCAATCTAAAAAAATATTTTAAATTATTATTACCAATCCCAGTGGGCATCCTTTGCGCAGAAATTAAAATAGTGAAATCAAAAATTTTGCATATTCAGCTCACCCTAATTACTATATTTGTAATTAAAATAATTTATGATTGAAATAATGTATCAATAATAATAATATCATAATCATGTATGAAAGTTTGGATTTTCATGGCTCAAGAAATGCGGCAAGCAAGCAAATGTGTAAAGGTAAAGAAACAAACTCTATTTGTCACAGAACTACTCTTGCTTGCCCAGCGATAGCAAACGTAGCTTCAATATCAAAAATTTGCGCTAAAACGGCCTTTCGTAGCGATTACCAGTCGAGTGTTATATCTATTTTTTTGTTTGTGTGTGCGAGAAGTGTTTTATAATCTCAATATTCGAATTGTCAAAATGTACATTTTATTTGTCAAATTAACTCGCGAGAACAAACTTCGTCCCCAAAACGCGGAGTACCTTCGAAACAAAAACCATTCATTAATGTCA
>QLNU02005785.1:0-14229 GCA_006491805.2 Dysdera silvatica | reverse complement strand
CTATATGGTGGCGCTGAATAAAGTATTCATGACGACGGACCAGAATATAATAAAATTATCTATGTTTATTTCTAATTTTCTCCGCTTTACTGGGAGAATGATGTTGGCTGATGGAATTAGCGCTTTAAAGAATTGCAATGCGGTCGACGCAGTCGGCGCCTGAATTACAACTGGTTAATACAACAATATTCCGCAAGGTGGCGGTGCGGAGTATGAAAATGGTAGAACTGTTCTATAAGACTTAACTATATTAATTACATATATTAATGTATATTATAAAGTTAACCATTAGTAGAATATTGCAATGTGTGTGTTGCCATGTAAGATATTATTACCCTTCACAGGGATAACACAATTGCCAAATATGGTCAACACAGAAAAGCCTCCGGGGCGAGAATTTTGTGAGTATTTCGTGGGGGAATTTATTATACAATAATTTTTGCCACCCACGTATTAATTACAGCTCAAACTAGAGCTTTTTGTTTTTGGAGAAAAAACAGACGCTCTCTATTCTGACTATTTATATACGTGGTGCGGCAGAAATTAGTGTATAGCGTGTTACGTTGAAATAACGTTCCTATTGTTTTAATGAATGTTTGAATCAAGAGTAACTGGCATTACGTAAGCAGCAACATTTTGCCATTTTATACCCCCCCGTAAGCAAAAATTAACATTGGCTAACATAGGAAAATAAAACAGCAGCAACCCCACTCCCCACAAAGGCGCTTGCGTGATAATAATAATAATTTACTTGAACACTCCCTAGTTGATGAACCCCTTCCCCCTTGGCGACGATGCATGCTTCTGTACGTCTCGGTAAGGATGATAAATGTTCCTAATGTCATCCTGCGACATATTCTTCCGGGCAGTCCTTACTTGTTGCACCAGCTCTGCGACATTTTGCGGTGCCCAAATCCAGCAGCCTACCATGTCCCATACATGTTCGATTGGCGAAAGGTCTGGTGACGTATCTTGCCAAGGAAGAGTATGGCAGCTCTCAGATATGCGAGCCGTATGGGGGCTGGCATTATCTTGTTGGAAAGTGGCCGCAGGCTGTCGTGTCATGAAGAGTAACGCAAACGGCCGCAGGATGTCATCAACATATCGTTGAGCTGTAAGGGTGCGTCCACACATGCGACAGAGCCCTGTACCGTAACGCCGCGCCGTCGCGTACCCAGTCTGGACGCCAACGCGTATCGTGACCGCTTAACATTTCCCCATTCCACTATACTCCTGTTCAACTTAACCTGACAGTGGAGGGAAGGATAGAGCTGACCGCATTGTAACAAGGAAACCCTGTTTTTCAAGTATTCATGCGCGCTTTCTCCCCTTACAGTCTTGGATTTTTCTTTTGCTTTTTTGGATAATTCTCACAAGGGAACTTTCCCAAAGGGTTAGACCGTTTTAAACTAAAAATTAAAACATTATTCAAAATTTTTTGGATTAAATTCAAAAGCATAATAGCGGTTTTTCTTTTTGAAAATGACGGAGAGGGGTGGGTGGGGGTTTGCCTTCCATAGACAAATTTAAACCGGGGAGGGGTAGGGGCCATTGAAAAATGAGAATTGCCGATGGGAGGCCTCAAAGATGCCTGCAAGCGGGTGGACAACGGATGGAGGGGGGTAAAATTTTGCGGACGTAATGTATGGACGAACCCTAAGTGGAAGTTGTCTCTCCCTCTATAAGCTACGCCATAGAAAACGGCCCTAGGCATGCGTTGTGTATGTGGAGTAATAATGTTTATTGTTATTAATGCTATTTTTATTTTATGGCCCTGAAAAAGGCCTTTTTGTATTCAAAATTATTCTATCCCGCTAAGGTTATCGTCTGAATAATCTGAAGTGTCGGAGCCGCCAATTGCAAAAATTACAGGTTCGACAATATTTTCCGTAAGGGCATCCAATTCCCACATTTGAGTTTCAGTTTTCATTACGTGATCGACGCAATTCCTCCAAGCATGCTGTGTGACTCTATCGATTCCTTCGAGTGTCAGTTTCGAAACTTCGTTCTTTTTAAACGTTTGGTTTTGACCAGCAACGTAGCCTTTCACTTGACTCCAAATCAATTCAGTAGGATTGAGCTCACAGTGATAGGGAGGTAAGCGGAGGACAGTGTGCCCACTTTCAGCAGCTATTTCGTCAATGCGATAACTTGCGTAATTCTTACGGACGTCGTTTACTAAATGTAAAAGTTCCGTCTTCAACATATCGCAACTCCATGCAATGATTCTGGTTGTCAACCAAGCTTGAATATCGGCTTTCCGTGTAGATGTCGATGGAATAGTTTCAACCAATACGCTATGATATGAGGCGTTATTGAGTACAACGACGCTATTCAGCTTACTGTTGGCGAGAAGTTTCTTCCTAAACCAATCCTCATAATACCTTGCATTCATCTTACCATGGTAATCGCTTTTTTTCTTGCAAGTTAAAAATATATCACAAGCACCATCTATAAAACCTTCCTCTTTTCCAGCATGAACCAAGATATTTCTGAGCCCTTTTCCGGATGGAGCTTTATAATTTTAAGCCCAGTGAGAGGCCGTCCAAAAACGCCTGTTTCGTCAACTTGACAGTGGAATCGACCCGTACTTTCGTTTTGGTATGGCCAAAATTTACCGAAGTTTCATTGGTGTAAACGATGGGTCGATCTTCAGAACGAAAACGTTTGATGTCTGGCAAATAAGCGATGACGCCAACACTTAATGTCATCGCGTTTATATCAGCGCAGACTCCCGTTTTCGTTTAGTAAAACTGAACCCCAAATCTATTAGTAGACGTCTTGCTGTACTAATACTGACGTTTGGCAAGTCATCATCTTCATTAATTGCAGCCATAACTTTCAGGATTGTAGGAATTTCATTCCTGAAAGAGAAAGCGTGAACTTTTCTCCGTATTGCCGATAATGTAAATTCATCGTAAATTTTCATCCTCGTATGCATTGCTACTTTTAGTGGGCGTTTTTTCCCCGGAGTTGAAAACTTCCCTTTATCTTTTAATTCAGCTTTCATTCTGTGTATGCTGGAAGGAGAAACACCAGTTAAGCTGGAAACAATCGCTATGACATCATTGTCAGATTTTTTGGGGTAATCTTCACGTATTTTGCAAAAAACATTCATGACAATAACCTTAGCGGAACTTCCAAGTGGTTTTCCAGCCTTATGCGGTTGGAATGTAAAAGAATCATTATTCGATACAGGAGCAGTAGCCATTATTACGTGTATGCGAAAATGCGAAGTCCGAAAGAAAGAACAGAGAATGAATCGTCTTCCCGTTCTGGGGTGGGGGGAAGGGTTGCTGCAATTTTCACTTTCTCCAAATTGCGCCAAAACATGCTTTGACCCTATTGGATATCAAAGCGATGACGTAATACACATTTTTCCCTAAATAAAGACGAAATGTGATATTATTGGGTACACATTATATATAAAATTCTAGATTAATTATATAAACATGTTGTTTGCATTTGATGATGAATTTTACACAAAACTGCAGTACTTAACTGACGAACTATTTTGTAAGGGCAGAAGGTTACAAGGCATAGCCTTCCCTCCACTGTCAGGTTAAGTTGAACAGGAGTATAGATATGAAAAGGCTGGAAAAAACCCGATTTAAACCCGGGTTTGTTGTTGTTTTTTTTGAAGGGAATTTTCAAAATTCCTTAAACAAAGGTTTCTGAATATTATGGGAATTTTGAAATGTGTAAAACGACTTTTGCGTTACTTATTAATTATTTTAAGGAATAAATATTGAACTCATCTTCATAATTAATCGATGACAATTTTTTGTATTTAATGCCTTAAAGTGATAACATTATTTAATTTGAACTTAGGAACATTTCTAATGGAATATAATTTATCACCTAATAATGATTTCTGTTGGAAGAGGGAAGGGTAAAAATATAGGTAAGAAAAGGTTTATTGAAATATTTCGGGTCTATTTTAAGTGCTTGTTAACTGGTGTTGTGCAAATAAACGTAAACACTATCAAAGTAGTTTTTTCCCATCGGAGTTTCCAATATGTCCAAAATTCCCTAGTTTATATATCCCACGTTTAAATATTCCCGTGTTTTTTACATCTCTACATCTAACCACTCTTCCTGGAAGTGGAACCCAACTCGGTTAGTCTGAAGTCCATAGCGCCCCCCTTCCCACCCTCTTATTCTGGGCGCCAATTGTTTTCGGGACTCACATTTCAAACCTAACCTGGCGTCCAGGGTCCTCTCAAAGGGCGCATACCTTGGATTATCAGAGGGCGCAAGTCCTATCATCCATGAGGGCGCATCAGGCCGGCGCCCCAGTCCGCCCCTGCTGGCGTCTATCGGAGGTGGTACATTGTTTTGCAGGAACATCTTAAAAGCTATCCCTGATTAAATTGTAGTAAACCTTTTCAAATCACAATAACGTGTAAACCTCCCTTTACAACCTAGTGCAAGGTCTGTTCATTAGTAGTGATAAACGCTTCAGATAACCTTCGCCCTTTTCCGCGGCGAAGTAAACGTGTTTTGAAGTCCCTTTTCTCATCTCGTAATCGCCGCAAATAACGACGAACGGCCTCTGGGGAATCAAGAGGAGGCCAGTCCGATCAGTTTCTCTTCTGGTAAGTTTTGTCTGGCTTACCTTATCCTTGCCAGACGCGACCCATTTTCGCTCTTTAATAATGACCGTCTCGGGTTAGCGCCACCTAGTCTAGGTGTAGGACTAGGTGGCGCTGCTTAGGTTCCATCGGTTCTAGATCCCACTTTTCCCGTCGATCTGCAACGAGTTGTGTGGGAACGTGTCTCGTGGTATCGTGAGCGCGGTCAGTATTTCGTAGCCACCCTCCTTTTGAGCCACGACCACCTGTGGTTTTCGATTGAAGAATGGCCGTCTTGTTGGGTGGTCGCTGAAAAGGGGGATTGGGAAAGGGTAGTAGAATGTCTCGGCAAGATGAAACGTGGTGAAGTTGAGACTAGCCATCCATAACCTTAGAGACGAACCTATTTTGTTAGGTTGTGGGAGGGAGGGGGTGGATTACACCAGAAGCAATCTCTCTCTCATTTGTTATCTATGCTAGGATTTCGTAAATCCCCCCAGTTGTCCCCCCCCCCGCCCCTTGGGCTTATGGTACCCCTTTGTATTTCATCAAGCACACCCTCTCCCCCTTCTTTATGGACCCATAGGTTTGTGCTGGGAATAACAAAATCTCAGCTCTATGTTTGTCATTTTTGGGCGGTATAACTTTTTCCTGGGGAGGTGGGGGGGATCCTATTGCTCTTTGAGATCTCCGGAATATCTATTTAAAAGTGCGCTTAGTCTCCAAGAGCCCCCCTCGTATTTATTCTGAGGGGGGAGGTTGGTCAGTATTGCACTGATGTCCATGATAATCATATAAACTGCAATTTTGTGACAATGATAGAATTGAATTTCTTATTATTTTTATTTGTAAGACCAAAGGGTAAGACACGGAGATGAATGAGGGAGGGAGGGCGCTTGTATATTGCAAGACGAACAAGGGCGTGCTGGTGCGCCCCCTCCGATAATCCAAGGCATGCGCCCTTTAAGAGGACCCAGTCCGCCTCTGAAGACGAACGTTCTGTCGTGTCAATAATAATAATTGGCGAATGGCAGAGAATGTACTTTTCTCTTTTGTGCATAGCCATTTTTTTCAACAGTAATACTTCACACGGACGCACGTTTAGGAATGGTGTTTTATCCAATTTGTATGCTAGGGTACCTGTTGATTTTTTTTTTTTTTTGTGTGTGTGTGTTTGGGTAGGAGGTGTAGGTGGGGAATAACCTTTGACACAGCCGCGCCATGTATTATTTTCTTTTAAAGTAATCGAAGTATTGAATGTTTTCGTTTTTCACCCCCCACACAGTGCTTTTATGTTAACTACCTCAAATTCTCCTTTGATTCAAATCATGTTTCTTAAATTCTTGTGTTCCCTGATATCCACTCTTCCCAACGGGGGTCGTCCCCAGTATAAAACCGCCCTTCTCTTTTCTTTGGTTTCAACGCTCCTTTCTGAAGGTCCGGGGATAGGGTGTACGGGCTCCTACTAGGCAGTTTAGCAGATCGCCCCCTCCAACAATTAGTTGTATTTGATAAGAAACCATGTTTCTTACATTGTCAGTTTCGCGCCGGGTACCTTGGTACCCCAAGCCCGGTGGCGCCGACTTCGTGGGTTCGAAACACTTTTTGAACCCTCAATAATTTTGTTGTGGGTTCCTCGAACCCCTAATATTTTTACTCGTGGGGAAAATACGCGTATGGAAATAATATGCACGAAGTTTTCGCCATCGATTCTTCGAGGTTTTCATTATTTATACCCAGATTCCTGGACCTTTTATAAAAGAAAATTCTTCGTTTTGTTTGGGTTCACAGAAAATACAAAAGTCTGGCTCCATGTGCTGAGACGAGAACCTTTAGCGATTATAGTGATAAAGGCGAAAATACATTGCTAGTAAGTTGAACCATCCTATATTTCGCCAGCTGTGGGATCCACCCCCTTTTTTTACTTCGTTATGCCTTCCAAGCACCCCTGCGCACCTGGGAAATCTAGCTTTTATTTCAGACAAGTTCTTTTTAAAGTGAAACGGAGGGAGTGGGGGCTGAACACGTCTGACAATTTTGGCAGTAATCCTAAACATACGAAGCGGATTTAGGCATTTAGGCAAAACCCCTTCCCTCCCAGAAAAGGTTTATACAACGCCAGACATTCGGAGCACCTATTAGTCACCAGACCACAGACCACCCCTTTCAAAAGCCTTTTAAAGCAAACTACTGAAAACAAAATTTTAACTCAAAAACATTTGAAGAAAACCGTTGGCATTTTTAAAATTAAAGCACCTAAAAAGCAATTTTACATTTTACTTTTATGAAGATACCTGGAGTTGAAACAAAAGTATCCGCATGTTGCATATAATAACATGTTGCGCCTACGGAAGTAAAATAAATAATTATCTAGAGAAAAAATATTTTTCTATAATTAACTATAATTTTACCATTATAGGTGTCTTATTGTACCAGATAATTATAATATGATAATGAAATTTAAATTACACTTAAATCCTTCAAAAAAATGACCCGGTTATTCGATTTAAAAATTTTGGAACCCGTAATAATTTTTCAAGTCGGCGCCTGTGCCCAAGCCCCTGAGCATTCGCCTCCCCCCACGTCCCGGGCCCTGCCTTTCTGTATGAGCATAATAACGTGTTAAAGTATTGGAAAATATTCGATATACTTTAAAACGGTCACCTCTCAGATACGGTCAGATAAAAATCCACCAGCAAGAAACTTCCTTCTCAATACTACCTCCCTGTTTTACGACCAATTTTTTTTTAAGTCCGCTGAATGACCGCTAATGAGAGGGTTTTACTGTATCACTTTCGACTCGCGTGGGACTAAAATGGAACTTGAAAACCTCCAATTTAAACCAGTCACTGCTTTGGTCCTCAAAACTATTCCATGGAACTTCCATAGAATTCATGGATTCCACGGAATCTTAATTTCCATTTACGAACTGGTTTTTTTTCCGTTAAGAGTTCGTAAAGTCGAGATTTTGAAGTGGGGAGATTGAAACGTGTCCCGTCTGGTTTCTCGCCCTCAAGCTTCTCTCACAAGTTAAATTTTTATGCCAAAGAACACTTGCCTATTTTTTAAGTCTATGAATTTGTGGAAAGCCCCCCCCCTCTATAACGCCTTCAATTTCATAAACACAAACTGAAATCTTTACTCCTGCCTTAAACTAGTCACGGTTACGGTTAGCCAAAACGAAAGTTTAACTGCACGGGTTATTAATGCGGGCGCGGTACTTTTCTTTTCAAACTTGAAAATTGATATCACCGAACTTCACATGTGTTAGCTGACGTCATTTCTGTTGTATTTTGTAGTATGGTCAAGGTTTTGGATTCTCTTATTTGTTGTTTCTAAGAAACACCTAGCTTCTCGGTTTACGAGGGCAGATTTAACACTAAAAATAGCCCGTACTTCTCCCGCAATTCGAGCTAAGATGCTTCATTTTCGCCGTCGTCGTAAACATCGGTTTTAGAATTTTCATCCATTTGTCTTCTGTTTTTAGTTGGTGGTTTGTGGGAGAACGAACACTGTTTGGATTTTTATGGAGCAAGAGCGTTTGGGCTATAACTGCCACAACACAGTTTGTGTGTAGTAGGATAAGATGTCAAAAACAAAACACAAAACCTCCCATCCTTTTCTCATTCAATATGTCTAAAAATTGTGATTTAATTCAACGTTCTGGTTTTCATCAGTGAGTTACATTCCATCCTTTCCCTATTTAATGAGTGGTATGTAAGTCCTCAAGACAACAACCCTTCCAAAATATTTTATCATTCATATGGATATATTCCTGGCATCATAGTCCACAGTGGTTCTCAACTTTTTTTTTTTTGCTCAGGCACCACATTCCCAATATAATATAGCAGGTTGTCATTCCCCCTCTTGAGTTATATGTTTTTTTTAGTGTTTACCATGCTGAATAGAAATTTGTAATGTCATGTGAGATCATTAGGTTGTGCTTGATAGAAGTTTGGAAATAATATTCCCCACTTTGTTGTTGTGTGTTTGTCACGGAGAGTGGTACTTCAATTTGCTCTGAATAAGTGATTCCGCCTTAATCATGTTTTTCATTGTGATTGCTTCTGGTATTGATCTCAGTGACCTTGTGTAGCTAGAATTGTACTCCAGTTTCTTTATTAAATGATATATTTATCAATACTAGAAATTGGGTTTTTGTGAGTCCCAGGAAAGATATAACAGTGGCTTGCTTTATGACAAAAATAAATATGCAACTACAATGTTTTTTTTGCTTTCTGCTTCTATCCGTTGTATGCAGATTTTATTGTACGGTCACATTATAGCGCATCAATGGGTTAAATTGATCTGTATTTTAATGAATCAATGACAGCAACGGTTCCCAATCAGGGGTACCTGAAAATATTATTGATAAACCAGTCTGTGAAAGTTCTTAATTTTATTAAAGACGATTCAGCAAGCTCTCAGGTCGTAGACGTAATCTGGTGGGGGCTAGGGAGGCACTTGCCCCCCAGTTCTTTTAGAAAAGAGGCAAAATCATACTTTTTCCCATACAAATTTAGGGATTTTTTTTTCTGCCCCGTAATTTTATGCTATATTTAATCTCTAAGTTACGTCTATGTGCGGGATTATTCAAACGTTTGTGTGAGGAGATGGATTACCATCACATACACTAGTCATAGCAACAATGGTATTGGCTCAACATTTATAGCTACTAATAGTGACTCTGCGGTTTTACATAATTATGGAGTTTATCGAATCAGGTTTGAATTTTAGTTACAATCAAACTTGGTTATAACGATATTCAAGATAGTTTTGAGTTGTTAAAATTAGGACAATATTTATTGTGACGAAATTTTGGTGCTGCTAAAGAATTATATAGAAGTAATCCATGAAACGGACTTGGGAGAATTTCGACGTATTAGCCAAGTTGCCTTTATAATTAAATTTGACTATATTAGGTTGTGTTATAAATGTACCTTCTTTTACCATGTTTGGCGCAGTATAGCCCAGATGCTCTTGCGCCATAAAAAAGCCAAACAAACAAACAATAAATGTACCATTATTCATTGGTCACATTAGGCTATATTTTAGATAACTCCTTGCAATTTAGATATACGAAAATTGGAAAAAAAAACCCAAAACATGTTTGATATGGGGAAAACCCCACAATTGATAAGGCTTAATAAATGAAGTTGTTTTTAAACATTTTATATTTAAAGGGCTGTTTAAACATCAAGAAAAGCATTTAAAAGATAAACTCAGATTGATTTTGTTGTCCTTGTGTTATAAAACATGCATTATTATTATTTTTTTTTTTGGCAATATTTGGTATGGTTTCTGTTTTCAGTCACCTCACAAAGACTACGACTTGGGATGATCCTCGGAAAAAGTTGAGCGCTGGATCTCTTTCGAGCACTTCAAGTGCAGGCCCAACATCACCTGTACTCAGCCTTCAGAACATTGGACCGCTACCTGATGGCTGGGAGCAAGCGACAACTGCTGAAGGCGAAATCTATTTCATCAATCATAAAACTCGTACCACGAGCTGGTACGATCCCAGAATACGTAAGTCTATTTTTATAATCTTAAAAAATAATAGCTTATGCTCTCTTAAAATGCTACCAGGCGAATAAGAGGACACTGGAATGGCAACTCATAACTTCACACACCACGACTCCCATGTTAGAATCCCAGATTAGAAAATTAAGGAAAATCCCAGATTAGAAAATTAAAATCATTATTTATGATAATAAATTGATACACACGTTTTTAAGCTCATACTAGAGCTGTTTTAGGCACAGGGAAAAGCGACATCGTCCCCGTCCTAGAGTCAAACTTTAGTCTCTCTGTTGAGCTCAGAGTGCCTTAACTGCAAGACCAACGAGGACAGGAATAACGCTTCCTTTCTCTCTATATGAAGTTGTAAGATATTATTATGATTTAGCAGGTAAGGCACTCCAGGCTCAATGGAAGGACCCCAGTTTGACTCGAGGACAGGGACGATGTCTCTTTTCTTTTTATACCTCAAACAACTCTAGTATGAGCTTAAAAACGTGGCTAACTATTATAACAAAAATGCCCTATAAAAAAGTCACCAGTTATTCCAAGCATGCACCTCTCCATGCTCCTTTGCGTTGTCTGTAACTTTCGTATTGCTCCAACTGTTAGACTCCATGTCTCTGATCCATAAGAGAGGACTGGCAATACACACTGGTTGAAGACCTTTCTTTTTAGACACAAAGGCAATTTCCCCTTCAGGATAAAACTGTTTCTTCCAAATGCACTCCAGCCAAGTTTAATACGTCTGTTGAGTTCTTTCATAATGTTGCCATCCATTGAAATCAGCTGGCCAAGGTAAATATATGAATCAGCAATTTCTAGCTCAGTGTTGTCAACTTGTATTTTTGTTTCCTCTACAAAATTATTGAACATGATCTTAGTTTTTTGTAGGTTCATCTTGAGTCCAACTTCTTTACTTCTAGTTGAGAGCTCTTGTACCATGTCTTGGAGTTCTGATGGGTTCGTTGAAAAAATAACAATGTCATCAGCAAACCGCAGATGATTTAAATATTCACCATTTATTTTTATTCCCTTGTTATTCCAATTTATCTGCTGAAAAATCATCTGTAAAGCTGAAGTAAAAAGTTTTGGAGAAATGGTATCTCCCTGCCTCACACCTTTACCAATTTTGATAGTTTTGGTATCTTTATGTAACCGAAATTTTGCACTTGCATTTTTATACACACGTTTCACCATGTCAATGTACACATCTTCAATGTCTGTTGATCTTAAAGAGTTGATGACTGCTGATGTTTTAATAGAGTCAAAGGCCTTCTCATAGTCAATAAATGCAACACACAATGGAAGTTCATATTCATGTGTTCTTTCAATTAATTCTCTTAATACTTGAATATGGTCCACTGTACTGAATCCACTTCGAAATCCAGCTTGTTCTCTTGGTTGAGCTGCATCTAATTTTTTCCTCTAGACGATGTGTTAGTATATATATATATATGTGTGTGTTTGTGTGTGTTTATATTTATATACAGTAGAACCTCCATATAACGAAATGGATGGTTCCATAAAAAAAAATTTGCTATGTTGAAACGATGTATTCAAGAACCAGGGCAGGGCAACAGGATACCACAATTAAACTCCTGTTTTTCAGTTAACCACTGTTTCTCATAAAACATTCAACCATTTAAAAATAGATTTTTTTTAAGAGTGAAATATACATGTATGTAAAAAAATGAATAAACATTTTTACCTTAAAATGAAAACGTATTTAATGCTTCTTTCACACACATTCATGCTTTTGTATGAAATTTGCAAGGTCTGTATTTCTGGTAATCAAATGAGTAAAAAAGCATGACAAGTACTATTATTCAAACAATACAGTGTATTAAAGGACTGTTGGGGTCTTTTCGTAACCTAGCAGCTTCGCACTGTATGGGGCAACTAGACAAAGGTATGTGTCCTTAGGAAAACTTTTTATTAAGGAGTTTAAAGTCCCTTAGACGTGCCTCATTCCGTTTGTTTGCCACTTATCTTAAAATCATATTATATTCCCACGGAATTAAGAGAGTCTTAAAATCATATTGTATTCCCACGGTATTAGGGGAACCCGATGTCACTGACGTGACCACTCGATTTTCTGTTTTAGTCGTTAAAACTTTTATTATTATAGAAAATTATTTCATTATATAGAAACACTTTCATGTGTAATCACCATGAGGATTTACCAAAATTTTGCTATATAGAAAATTTCACTATACCGAAGTTCGTTATATGGAGGTTCTACTGTGTGTGTGTATGTAATATATATACATAACCGGAGTTGTGGCCCCCTTAACAAATTTCTAAAACTGTCCTTGTAATGAAAACACCTAAAGTAAATACGTATTGCCACAGTTGAAAACAATTCATTTTGTTTTACATTTTACCTAAAGATTAAAAAAATACCCTTATTAACTAAAAAATATAATATTTTTTACTTATAAATTTTATGGAAAATAAACGACGACAAAAGAGGCCCCCTTTTTCCTGCCCTCCCCCGCCTTCCGGGGGTTATCAGTATGCCACTGGATGAATCCCATGCTCAAAGGTCAATGGACCCATCTGCATACCTTCAGCCAATCATAAACACCCTTGTCTTTGCGTCATTTACCCAGACGGTTGTAGATATGGCGGTAATAAACTACACATAGTAGAATGTGTCCTCTTACCCTTCAGTTTTGCGTAATACTCACTATTTTTTTTTTATCAGATCAAGTTATTTGAAATCTTTCAACTACCAAAGAATATCTTTTTGTATTTTCCTTGCTAAAACCACATCCGAAATACTGCTTCTTGTTCCGAAAAGTAGAAAAGTACAAATTGTAGTTAAGTTGCATTGTTCGTACATAACCTTTTTTTTTTCTTCCTTCCAGCAATTCATTTGCAACAGCCACCCCTTGTTCCTATCTCTAGCCATGGAATTAGCACACAACAGATTATGCCAGTGCCACAAATGCCAATTCAGGTAAGTTATTAAGGATTCATGCCAGTGGTGGTTCTGGACCAGCGGTCGCCAATTGATGGTCCGTGAGAAAATTTTGGTGATCTGCAGAGAAATCTGGACATTGTTTGCATTTTTGATCTTTTATTAAAAATAAAACAAATAATACTTTAAGAAATTCTCATATTCTGAATAATTTTCACCTTTATATTGCACTAAATTCACGAAATGTCTGTGGGATTTAAAATTATGAATTTAGTGGTCCATGAAGTACCGAAGTTGGCGACAGTTGTTCTTAAAAAAAGGGAGGGTGAGGTCACAAATTCTTGCTTATGTACAGTGGAGCCATTTAAATTTGTTCGCTATAATTAAAATCAGGTTATATTTTGGGGGGTCATGGCCCTCCGGCCATAGCCTAGAACCATCACTGATTCATGTTATCCACTCATAATCTGTGAAATCTTAGGGTGTAGTCACTTTGCTATTGTAGATTCGGTAATTTCTGTCAATAACGTTATTCTAATCAGTATTGTTTTTTTTTGTTTTTTTTTGTGGTTTTACAATTCAAGGACATTGGTCATGCTGCGCTGGGACCTACTGTTCTCCGAGGAATCCAAAGCTCTTAAGGCCAAGGGAACTAAACCCCGGACTACAATGAGCAGTGCGATCTTCACAAGATCTCTTAGTAAGCATGCTTTTGCACTGTTAGGAATTGAACCCGAGTTAACGGTGAACGAGACGAACATGTTACCGCACTGTGCCACTATAGGGCTCTAATTAATAACTTTTTGTAAAACAAGAATATTGGCAAATGTATTTGCAGTATTTCACAAAACCTTCTCAGTAGAGAACTCTGTCTGCCCCTAATCGGGAGCACACTGTTACCCAATCAACAGCCAATCTGACAACATTCTACGTAACCAACATAACATGGTCCCTTATAGCACAAACCTGCACCTTCGAGGAACTCATTTCCAGCATTGAGTTGGATCTCAGTGCATAGTAGATTGTGTTCAGTGGTGGGTGAAAAGGGACTCCAGCTCTTTGGATATGAAGAGACACACCTTTTCTCATCTATTGTTAAATCACATTTTGTGTGTGTGTGGGGGGGGGTCACTCACAAAATTTTTGGATTGCTACACCCCTCATTGTGGCATTCATGGATATGCATGATAGATTAAGGTAGGTATTTTC
>QLNU02005784.1:0-22099 GCA_006491805.2 Dysdera silvatica | reverse complement strand
TTTTATATAGATTATATTAGTTTTCACGCAAAAAGGTAATTTTTGGAAGAAGTTTAGTCTAACGTGTCAGTTTTCAGTATGCAATGTGGCATGAAAAGCACAGTTCGGAAAAATTGTTTTTGTAAACTATTTATTATTACAAATTTTAAATTTCCCTGACTTTGGCCTTTGTATTTCAAATTTCTCTGACTTTTCCAGTTAGAAAAAACTTCCCTAACTTTTCCATGTTTTTCAGATTTGTAGACACCCTTGATTTTACATAGGAAATTTATCTACGATTGCAGGATCATAAAATAGTCCCTGTGCAAATTTGAGGATAGGCTATAGCTAACGAAAGGTCTGATCATCATTACCACTGTTAGGCTCTCACAATAATAGTTGCATGATTCAATCCAAGTCTTCCCATCTAGCTAAAATGGAAGCAGTCGGTAAAGGAACATTTGGGGCCTCTGATTTGATTGATGATATTCGAGATGGTTGGCTCCCGAAAAACTGTTTTTCATGCACCCAATCAACTGGTCGACTTTGATGAACTACCCATGAATTGCTTCAGCAATTTTATGACATGCTTCTTAGCATGCGCCTCTACACTATTTTTGAATTTATATTATTCTTGAATATAATCAGTGATGCCTTGACCATTGGTGCACATGAGCATGTGAATCCCTGAAAAGAAATTAAGAAAAAAATAAGATATAACAAGCCAAGTAAAATAAAATATCAAACATACAATACGAAACTGTAATAATATAAAATAAGGAAGTTATTACATGTAAGTCAATTACTGCTTTATTTGGCTGGTGTTTTTTAACTGGAATACAAGGAGCAGAGTGTTAGGTCTGCTGATGCTAAGTACGATTGGAAAAACTGATCTTGAAAAACAGCGTAGTACTGAAGGCATTGCAGGTTCTGGGATATTTGCCACTTATGGCACTATCGTTCGCACAGTCTTCATTGTGCAGGAGGTAGAATGCAATTGCCTTTATTTTCCCTTTTGCCCAGGCTCTCACTTTGCTTGCTATTTGGTACATTCGGCTAGTTTAATTTTTTTAATTATTATGGTTAGTTTTATTGTTGTGTGTACAAACTAATGTTAACAGTTAAGATGGCATTTAGCAAAATCAGTGTTTTGGAGCTGAAACAATTTTTCAACATTACTGCTAGAACTACAAAACATTTTTCAACATTACTGCTGGAAAGAAAAATAGAAATAAGACTGCTTAGGCCAACATTACTGCTGGAACTTCGAAACATTTTTCAACATTACTTCTGGAAAGAAAAATAGAAATAACGCTGCTTAGGCCAACACTAGGCTTGACCATACCCATGTGGCAAAATAAAAACTAGGGATTTCAAAAGGGAATTTAGGCTTGAATATATATGAGAAAATCTATGAATTTGTGGATATCAATTAACTAGTAGGCTGTTTCATTTTCACAGTCTCCTATTTGCAAAATAATGTGATGATACAAGTTGGGTAAATTACTATGTTGTTGATTTGTCACAGCTAACTAAAACAATAAAGAAACATGAATGCTCGCAGTCACATTTAGACTCCATGTTACAGTTCTATTTTCTTTGAAGGGTTGATAATATATTTTATTCAGTTGCATTGCAAGATTGTTTAATCTTACACCAAGCTGTAGATGCTTTCAATTGATATTTTTAGTGCCTCAGCGATCTCACGAAGGTTAAAACGTCGATGGGCTTCAACTAATTCCTTTATTTGATTATCATCAGCCTTCGACATGAGCGAGGTGTATCTTTCACGTCGCAGTCACCATCGTCTTCTGTGTCTAGGTAGTTCAGTTGGTTATGACTCTTCAGTTCATAAGGAGTTGTCTCTGAGTCGACTCCTGACTGGAATGATGCGTCTTTTTCAATTATTCATGACCTAACAATTTTTGCGATGGTGAGTCATGTACAGTTATAGTTTGAGCTTAAAATGTGGGCTGTCAAAACGTCTTCTGTCCTTAATTCCTCACGAAATTACAAAGACAGCGTCCGTGTCAAGTGATCCAATGGAAAAAACTTATCCTCTTGGCTTTTTTCCAAATTTGGCTCATTTGATGTACTACCAGAGATAGGAAAAAAATCTAAATTTTTAGATTTTTAACTGCAGTATTTTTTTAAATTATAGGCCTCTGAAATCCGGAAGAAAAAAACATTGTGTTCTGCTTATATGCAATTACAAAAAAGCATTATTACTCAAGTTAGAAATGAGATAGATGAAATAAAAACCATGTTATAGATTATTGTACAAGCTTTTATATGATATCCAACATGACTAGTTTTGGGCAGTTTGGGATTTCAAGGTAATGACATGAATTCTTTGATCTTGAATTTCTCAAAAAGCGTTATTTTTAAAATTTTGAAAAAAAAAATAAAAAAAAATCCACACATAAACTTGCGTATCTTAGAATCATTTCTCGAAAATTTTACCATGGAATGGGATCATATTTTGGCCATTTTTTAAAAAAAATGTGCCAAGGAAAAACCATCTGCATAAATATAAACTTTTAATTTTAATCCACGCTTGTCGATTTTTTTTAGCAAGAACTGTTTTTAAAAGAAACAAAACTATCATATTATGATAACATAGTTGAAAAAATTTACTCATTGAGAGGGGAGTGATGGAAAGGGGGATGGATGATGCCAAGGTAGGAGTATCTGAAGAAAATTACATCCTCAAATAAACGTTAACTTGTGAATTTATGAAAAATTGCATCTTTTTTTACAAGCTGGTTCTGCCTCATTCTCCTTTTTTCTATGTTATTAACTTCAACAATCCCTTTCAAGGTAATTTTTAAAAGCTGTGGTATATACATACCCTTTTGCATCTGTCTCCGTGACAGTCTTTTTCAAAATTTCTCCTGTCAAGGAGAACTTGTAGGACTACTTACTTTTTGAATATACTTTTGTCAGTATCTCTTTAGATGACACAGGGTAGAAATTGTGGAATTTTCAGGTGCTAGGTGTTGGCTTTGCAACCAGAAATCATTTTTCTAGAACTTGGTCTTCATGTTGTTTATTAAAAAAAGAAAAGAATTTTATAGTGTCAATGTTAGCTTGACATCATTTAAATAACTGGTGTCATAATTTGCTCATCATAACGATGTTGTAGACTTGCCTTTGCTTCAAGTTTTTCACAGTCCCTCTGAGACCACCGCATACATCCTTATCATGCAACGTTATCTAAAAATGTCACTCATCCTCGATACTAAACTCACTCTCATGGTGACGTCAGTTTAAAAAAATTTTCATTTTTGAATTGCGCAGCAGAATCATCTGAGAAGTAGAATAGTTTTTCAGGTCCGGTATTAATTCTTTTTTTTTTTTTGATATGAGACAACTTTTATTTGAAGTAAATGTATGGCAATCGTGTTATGCTTAACATGGTGACTGCCGCGTCACCCACATTCGTATGACAGCAAAAGTTCTCATCGGGCCGCGTCTCCCGTATTCGGGGTGACGCTTATTTGACTACTTACAAAGGATCTTCGAAAATATTTGGACAGATATTCCACAGGATGTAATAAAACTATCGAATTCTTGTGGTTTTTATTCTCATAAAATCTCGTCAATAGTATCTTCATTACATTCACTATCACAAAGATTGCATTTATCAATATCTTAATCAGAATCTGACAATGCAATTCTGCACTGGTTTCCATAAATTAAGCAATGACCTGAATCCCATAGAGCATGTTTGGGATTCTCTCGGGAGGCATGTTGCTGGCCTCCACCCCTCTCCCCGAATCCTGCAGGGGCGTAGAATTGCTTTGTGCGAACAATAGGCATTGCTACCCACGGAACTCACTGACAACATTGGAACTACGCCGTTCGGCCTGTATGGCTGTTCGAGGTAACCACACTTCGTATTGAGATACTTTTACTATTTAATCGTGACACCTGTATTTCTGACTTTTTTTTATTTATATAGCTTATACAAAACGTAAATGCTTTGTATCACATGTTTCTTTCAGTTACATATGGTATGATAAAGATTTTCACCAAATTTCATCCAAATTTTTTTGTATATTATGAGTTATCACGTTTTTTCCATTTGTTGCTTAATTTATGGAAACCAGTGTATTTACATTTCTCTTTCTAGGCAATCTGATCTCTTCTTCATTGCTGTTATCTGAATTTATGTGAGTATCGTAACAGGTTTCTTCTTCACTGCTATACGACTCACTAAGAACTAACTTTTCCATTTTTCTTTTCAATATTGAAACAAATTAGGGCAGGGATTTTAAGTTATACCACTCGGTACACGGCAAAGATTCGAACTGTTCATGCAGAGTAGCGAGGTGATAAGTGAGAACCTTAGGAATGTATTGATAGAAACAAATGAACAGACATGAGTGTGGCGTGTGTGGCCTGGCAGAGATTTCGTTACAAACACACACTGCAGTCAACGTGTTAAGATGTTCAGAGATGCAAACAATCATAGGTGTAGCCAGGGGTTAGTTTTGGTTCAGGGGGTTGTAACGCCACCCCCACCCCCATTGAAAGGAAATTTTGTATATTTAACATAGGAATATATGAGTTGTAGCTCTAACCCCTCATCAACATCAAACATAACTCCCCTTTATGAACTTTGTGCCTACACCCATGCGAACAATGCTTTTAATTTTTAAAACATCAGAACCTTTGTAGTGGACTGCTACTAGGGAAAACTGTAGCCTGGTTATTATTCCAATGAGAAGACTAAACCTCACCTTGGGAAACGAAGGCATAATTTTCAGCAAAGTCAGAGTTTCATAGCCTCATTTTTTCTGATGTTCTCCTTCAAATAATTGTAGTACTCACAAGGGAACCTTGTGAACTGTCAGAGCTTGGTTTTTCTGAATTTCGGTTTATAGGCTAATATGACCGAGTAGATGAAAGATCCAAAATCAAATTTGGCTCAATCAACTTGGGGGCTGAGCTACGGCCCACTGAAAATAGAGCTCACCCTGCAATGATGCTTCGCTGCATGACAGGTGAAAATAGTGTTTTGGCATGTTAAGCAAGCATTAAACGCCAAACGTTATTGTAGAAAAAAATAATATGTATGAACAAAATATAGCACATATTTATAATTGTCATTTTAGTTGTACCTGAAATAATTATACATTGTGTATGCTGGTATAAAAGTAAAAAATATTTGAAGTTTTTACCTTACTTTTGCATAACTGACAAACTTTGAGATCATTTTTGGCGAAGAACTCGAAAAAGCCGCCTGGTACGTAAATCAGTCTTGAATAAATATCCTTCAATTTTCAAATCAGAAGCAATCATCACTTGCCTGTGCTTTCATCACCTTTGACCTTTTTAATTTTTTTGTTGGAAAGCGTGGAATTTCAAGCCTTATTTGTCACCATGTCTTCCTTTTCCACCATAGCAAAATAGTTTTTTCACATTGTTTGTGAAAAATACGGGAAGCCAGCTGATTTTGTATCAAGATTATGAAATGGATATTGCGAAAGAAATATTTACATTTGCTGAAACTTTGATAAGCGGGTTAACATACGAAATGAATGATGAGAATACACTTGATACTTGTTTAAATGAAATGAAGTATGATGCAATACAGGATAATGAAATGAATGATGAGGAATGGGATGAACAAACTAATTTGCCGTCACGCGTAACTTACACATTAGAAGACATGAAAAGAATTTCCATGGAGTGGGTCAGGAAAACTACGTTCCTTGAAAAGCATACAGCATCGCTTTAAAGACAACATGCTTTCACATAGACAAATTTATTGCTTTCAGGATTATGTTGCTTCCCAGGGTACAAGATGTGAAAAACTGTTAAGGATTAAAGACGAAGAATTTGAGAAGTTTAAAAATGCCCGGGAACATGTTTTATTAACAGTTCACGATGACGATTTAAAGTTATGGTTTCTGAATATTGCAATGAGAGAAAACCTCTCAAACTTTAGCACAAGTGATACTTTTCTATTAAAATTTAAAAAACAGCATGGCATAACAAGTAGAAGAGTCACCAAGTTCGTTATGCATGAACGTACCATGCACACAATGGCTTTGGAAGATAGAGCTATAGAATTTGTCCACATGGTTACAAGTGAAATGAATAATTATTCTTTTGATGAGGTTTTAAACACTGACCACAGCGGATTGATTTACTGAAGAACTAGCATCTACACATACTCTGTTGATTAAGGGGGAAAAGCATACTCTGAGTACCATTCAATCTTATCATGCCATATATCTCATTCCATAACAATTCAACGTATCATTTCTGCTGCGGGACAATTATTGCCACAATTTCTACTCATCCATCAAAAACCAAAGGGTGTCTTCGGTTCACACATACAGGAAAAGTTATTTAAACCCCTAATGTTATTCTGGAATGTTCCAAAAGTGGCAAATCCTCTAACAAAATACAGAAGATGTTCCTCAGCGAAGTACTCAAACTGAACGTAACATCAACAGTTTTATTAATTATGGATTCGTGGACAGGTCAAATGGATGAAAATATATTTTATGATTCATTTAGTCAAGTCAGTCTTATTAGAGTAATGGAAATTGATGATTGTACAACCTGAAGCGACACCCCTCATACAGCCATGCGATGTATGTTTCTTTCTTCAATAGAAATATTCTGCTAAGCACTTCACACGATTTTGCCTTTTGCATTATGATCATGTAAGCTTATTAGAAAGGAATAACATCACAAAATTGCATTCGCTTATTCACAATCAACTGTCTTCCCCAAAATTCCAAAATATGATAATCTCCAGCAACCCCAGCAGTTAGGGACCTCAATTTTTTTTTCATATCTACATAAATTCATTTTCATACATAAATACTCCATATTCATAATTTAAATCAGTTTTAAATGTAAATATTCTATATTCATAATTCAAATCAGTTCCATATGTCAATATTGCAGTGATAAATAATTTTAATTGATTTTGGAAAGTGCCTTATTTGCAAAGGATCCTCAGCTTTTCTGATGTGCCAGGACTTCACTTCTACAAGACGTAGAAAGCTAAACTTCTAATACGAATGGCGCTTAATGCTTGCCCAGCACTCCAAAACACTGTTTTCAAATGTCATGGAGTGAAGCATCATCATAGGGTGAGCTCTATTTTCAGTGGGCCGTAGCTCGACCCCTTGGTCGATTGGGCCAAATTTGATTTTGGATCTTTCATATACTCGGTAATATTGGACCATGAACCGAAATTCAGAAAAATCGAGCCTTGACAGTTCGCGAGGTTCCCTTGTCAGACTGTCTTTGGTCCTAAGAATGGCTCTTCCGAAGCAGAAACTGTTCACCAAATGATTCCAAAACACGTTGATAGTTTTGGTGAAAGTTTCAAGACTACATCTGTCAACAGATACCCATTGCTTATCTGTTATAAAATCTATCATCTCTTTTCCCAACTTTGTACCTAATTCTTGTTTCGAATGTTCAACACCAGGACATGAAGGACATTCATTCATTCATGAGGGTGGGAAGCTGTACTTGGATCATCACACATTATCTTCATTAAACAGGATTTTTCGTCACCTGATGCTGTACCATCACTGTTGTATTTTTCAGTTTAGCCGCTTGTACCATAAGTTTCACATTTTGATGTGTTGTGCAAACACATACAAAGTGAGTACCCACTTGCGGATCCAGTGAGAGGTAGAGGGGGCACTCACTTCCCCACCTTGTCAGGGTTAAATAGGAAAAAGACTACAAATATTTTGTGTTGTTTGTTATAACTGTAATAAATGTCTTACACCAAAGTCTCTAAGAAATGCAATCCAGTCATTTTTCCACAAATCTACAAGCACCGTCACCAAACTGAATTTCTCCCAATCGGCGGAACAGATCACTGCCACAAACAGTGTGGCCCCAGTTCCAGAATTTCAAGAAATAAGTTGACTTTAAAAAAGAAAAAAGATGAAATATTACTAGGAAATGTTACCTCTGTTTTGTAGCTGACTGACCACCATATCAATCATTGACTCATGTTTGTTTACGAGTTTAACAGCATCAAGGGTCATCCTGTGCCGGGATCTACAGTTTTCCAAAGATTCCAAACCACCTAAGGCCTAGGGAACCAGCCTCGGATTATAGTGAGAAGTTTGATGGTATTTTTTATTTTTTAGAGGGGGGGGGGGGAGGTCGTTGGGAATCAAACCTGGGATAATGGCACACTAAGCGAACACATTACCACTGCACCATCCCAGAGCCATAAGGTTTACTCAGTACAAAATCTGTTATGAAATTTATTCATTAAAGCTAAATTTTTAGTCTGCTTAGTTAATATTGCCAAATATATTAATAAAATATATCGAAACATTAACGAATTTTAACCCCATCCCATGTAAAGGAACATCTAACTGCGATCCAGAATCAAACAGAATATCTCCACCATCCATGCTAGGTGGGGGGGGAGAAACAAGTTCCAAATTTCTCTCCATTTTGATGAGGATAGTAAGCATTGCATGAATGTAAACAAAATCAGATTGTGATCATTAATATTGTACTGTTTTTTATGAAAAAATTTATATAATACAAAAATATACATCACAATTTTAAGTCTTTTCTTGATGCTACTGAATATTATTTATTAAGTAAAAAATTAAATATATGTAATATACAATATTTTAAAATAAATTTCAAAATATTCTCCCAAAAAGTATTTTCGTTTCTTACTACAAAATAAGTGGTTTATGGGGAAAAAACATTACTTAGGTTAAGGTGGGGTGATTTGGGTATAAAAAACAGGTTATTGAGTTACTGGCGGATTTCAAAAATGAAAAAAAAAATCGTTTTCTCCCATATTATATACATACAATATCCCTGAGTAAGGAAAAAATATTTTTTAACTATATCAAACATTAATTACTTTAATTAAAGCATAATTAAGCAATAGTTCTTATACCCACTTAGTAGCATGTGGGGGTAAAGTAGGTATACCTATTTTGTATGCTAAAATGAAATGTGAACGAAGTTTATCAAAATAAAGTATTTATTAGCTTCCCTAGTTACAGAATAAATGTATAATGCCCTCTACTGTCAAATATGGGTTCTAGCAATACTTTGACACTGTGAATCTTGACTACGTCGATATAATCTTTTTCCGGGAATGTGTGTTTTTGACCAGATTTTGCCAAGAATTGGACTTGAAATGTGCTATCAACTTCTTAATTAGAATTGTCCAAGAAACAAAGAGATAGATTTTTTTGCCAGCATATTCGACTCTCACCCATAATCCTGTCTTCCTGGTTGTACTACATTCATTGACTGGTTTCGTTCTCTTTTCGTTTAGTTTTGCCTGAAGATTTTGATTGGATTAACTTTCTTTATCTTGTTCTTCAAGTAATAATCTCTCGATAACATCACCTTCTGTAAGTATTTCTCCTGATTTCTTCTGTACCCTTTTACTACTCTTGGTTGAATTTTTGATGGCCAGCTTTGTTGCAGCAGATTGAGGAGGTGACAATGTAAGAAATATTTCAGGTTTCATATCTTTGAAGGGAGAATTTATTATCGGTCTACTATTTGATTCTAATACTTCTCTTTCATTTGGACAAGTGTCCACTGATGAAAGGGTCTTCTGGTGGTGTATTGGTGCCTACTGAGTGCTATACTGAGGACTGCTGTTGATATGCCATGGTCTGGTGCTGCTGTAATGTTGTCCATAGAGCATTTTTCTGTTACTACTCTTCTATGATTCACTTTTGCCTTGTTAAGTAGAAGAAGGCCACAACCTTTGAAACCCTTTATTGCATGATCTGGTTTCACTGAAGCAAACAGATTTTTCAAAAGGTATGAAAAAATTGCTTTCGTAACTTTCTTTTCCCGACTTTCCCTATACTATGCTTTTAAAACATTTTTTCAATGGAGAAAAAACACCGACATCCAAGGGTTTCAGAGCATGGCTGGTATTTGAAGGCAGGCATAATGTTATAATGTCATTATCCATTGCTTCTTTTTTTTTTTTTTACTGCATAATATGTCAGATGGCTACCATGTCCATCAAAAATCAATAAAACTGGTTTTGGAATATCCTTGATGTAAGTTATGAATAAATCTATCCAAGCTTCAAAAACACAGTGCATCATCCATCCGGATTCTGAACAATCATACAATGATCCTGGTGGGCCACCTTTTGTCCATGTATCCAGAGCCATACTTGTGGGGGTGCGAGCTGGACAGCTGCCCAGGGCCGTCAAAAATGCATTGCACGTAACAGGAAACCAGTTTTGTTTTGTCAAAACATTTTTCAGGGCCGCTAAAATCTGGTTTTCCCAGGGCCACTAACACCGCAAGCCCAGCCCTGCATGTATCATATAAATGGAGACCTTTATAAACCGTAAAAGATGGCAAGTAAGTACCAGCTGCAGATATGCAAAACAGTACACTGGACATTGCTTTGCCTGCATCTGGAGATTTCAAGTATGATTTCCGGTTAGATTTTGACTCAAATACCTTTGTTGCCCAAGAATCAGTTTCTAGACCAACTTCATCAAGATTAAATACGCGTTCGGGAAAACGTTCCAAATTATTTCCTTGAAACACATTTTCATAAAGTTCAAAAAAGCCATCCACATTTTACATAGATAAATCCCTTGCCCTTGTAGTGGTCAGAAGTTCAGGCTTTTGTTTTCCAAGTTTGTTTGCTCAGTGCTTTTCTAATTGTCCAATAAAATCCTTTCCGGGATGTCCACTTTGGAATGGATTTTTGACCTTGGAACTTTTGAAGTTTGTTTCAGTTAAATTCAATATATTATTCTCATTAAAAGGGTAACCACACTCAGCTAATAACTTCAGCCTTTCAACAATGCATTTCTTTTCATTGAAAGACACTTTCCACTTCCAGGTCCTTCGTGGCTAGGCCTCCTGTTAGTAACCCATTTTCTGGAAGTCTTATAAGGAATATTAAATTCCTTTGCAGTTGAATAAATTGACTTTCCTATCTCTACTTCCAAAATGGCCAACTGTAGAGATGCATATAAGTATTTATCAAGTCTTTCTAACATATGTTCTGTTAAAAGCAAAATATTGTATGTAAATAAATAACTTGTGTTGAAATAAAACAAAACTAAATGCTTCTTAGAATTATTTTTTAAAAATTTCTATTTAGGTCTTTTTCTAATCTCTCAGGTATCAGCAAACAATCATGCATGCAATTACTAAGTCTAACACTACACCCACTTTATTTACCCCACTATATAAAAAATTATAAATTCAATATAAAAATATAAATTAAATATTTAAAATAAATACAAATTAAGTATTTAAAAAAATAAACATTTCTTACCTGAAGCTTGGACTACGTTCGTAAGAATCTTAGGCGCTAATACACGGTTCGCTACCCCCTAGATCTAGCGCAATTTTAGCGGAATCTAGCACAGTGTTTCCAAGAATTCCAAACATGGCAATTGGCACACAGTGACTAGCTGCCATTGCTACAGCGAGAGAATATTACTCCGTGCTTTACTAATGTTTTTTTGGTGGCGGGGGGGTTTGGGGGACCCCCCTCACTAGACTTTCACTGATACAGGAAAAATAATGATTCGCAAAAAAATCCCCTTGCATCCGAAAAAAAACATGGTGCGCTCGCTCACATCTTCTTTGGGCTTCGTACACACCTACTTGATGTCACACTCTCACGAAATACGGATCTAGCGGATTTTGAAGGGAATAGAGGGAGTTTTGGGTAACGAAATCTGTATTATCACCAAATCTTATAAAATATAAATCACCAAAATGTAATTTCTTCTTTTCAAAAATATTTTGTAGCAACGAAGTTTTTCACTACATCATCTTCAACAGCCTCTTCTCGAGACGGGTTTTAATGGCGGATTCTACGAACTTTGAGCTTTTTCGCCAAGGGCTAAAAGTTTATATCACTATAATGATCACCAAAATAGAAGTTCTGCATCACCCAAAGTATAGTCTCTAACTTTCATTAAACGATTTCTTATTATATTTTAATCCAAAAGCAATCACTATATTGCTCAAAATCGGTTACTTACCCTTCGTCAGTCTTTTCGTTCAAACCAATTTATAAGATTTAAATAAAATTTCAACTACAGCAATCAAGTTATAACTGAAGTTCGCAATGGATTCACCAGTCTCTTTTATTACTAAGTTTCCAGTCGTCTCAAGTTAAAACATGTCTAGTACACAAACTGAACTTCTTCAAATGGGATCTGAACGAAGATATTTAGTTTTCGTACTTTCAAATTATCCAATTCGTTGTCAATGCCTCTTTCGCGAGTCATTGTATTCGTATGTAATATCAAAATATATCTTCGTATTTCATCAAAAGTTTCAAATTCATTTTATTCACTTATACTCTTGACAAAATAATACGCAATAAAAGCAAGTTTTCAGCGTTTCATTGAGTGGAGACGAAAGAACGTTTAAAGAAACTACGTAGACAAAACCTAAATGCAATCATAAAATTATAAACGCTAGTGAAAATGAACTTAGCAAAAACTATTCTCGTAGCCTTGACGTGCGATAGGAAAGAACGTCTATCGTGCCAGTCTCAACTTCTCGATGTGTCCCCACGACTAGCGTCTACGTTCTGTATATTTTACCACATCAAAAAGCACATGTTTAGATCAAAACAAATGAGTTGAATTATACAGAAATGATGCTAATTTTTCATTAATAATTTTATAATCATCATAATCAAAATAAAATTTTAAGGAAGGAAAAAAAACTTGAATGTGTATTACATTTTTTAAACTGACCACCCATTTTACCCCACCCTACCCTATCGGAAACGCGCAATTGATTTTAGAAAGTTACGGATACGGTTAATATTGTATATTTTAGTAATCTGAAAATTTTAAGGTCCATTAGCTCAGAGGTGTAGGAAGAACATGGAGAGTGCCTTTCCATCGTTTAATACGTATTCAGTGGAAGTAACTAAAACCGACTCGGCGCCATATTAGGCACGCACGCGTTTAAATCAGTCGGTACAAGTCCTATTGAATTTAGCTTATTTTACTAGCGTTCAA
Source organism: Dysdera silvatica (assembly GCA_006491805.2). Lineage (NCBI taxonomy): Eukaryota > Metazoa > Arthropoda > Arachnida > Araneae > Dysderidae > Dysdera > Dysdera silvatica. Next base: position 9,104 of record QLNU02005784.1, on the reverse strand, counting down.
GCGCTGATACCTTATCAAAGCTTCAATCCAGCGCAATTGATGATGATAATATTTTTTTTTTAATATATATACATTCAGTGGCATATCTAGGTATTTTGCCGCCCGGGGCGAGTGACTGTTATTACCTTAATTGTTGTGCCTGGCATTGTTTTTTTGAAGTCTAATTTCTACCGCCTGAGGCGACCGCCCCCTTCCCCCTAGCTATGCTTATATATTTAATTATGGTTTCCGTAGTTTGTTTGATCAATGTTTGTGGAGTAAGTTATTAATAAAATATTAGAAATAATAATTAATTAAATACGTCAGAAAATTTAATGATTACATTTAATGTAAATATACCTAAGAAATAGACAAAAATTATAGGCTAATGGCATTTGTCAAACCAGCAACAATAAAACTTTTTTCTAATAATTCGTCTTTAATGGCACTTGAATGACATCTCTGTGATAATCAGTAGTGGTATAAAAATATCGAATTTGTTTAAAATTAATATAAAACATATTGAACCATGATATCAAATATAGGCCAATTAAAGAGCAAGATTTCTGAACACAGTGCAACCGTTAAATGGTGTCTTTCATGTACAGATAGTTACACTGAAAACATTTTTTTAAAAAATTGACATTAAATATATACGTTTATAGCATTTATGAAACTTGGAAAAAAAACCAAAAAAAACCCACCCTGAACGTACGAGAACTTAAATTAATTATCTCTTAAATAATTGGCATAAGGAAAAAAAACGTAAAAATAGGCGTTTATTGAAAAGAAAATACGTTTATATTTATATACTGGAAAAAAATGGTACTCCATTTTTTAATCATAAAGAAAGTTTTACATACATGACTCGCCAATAAAATCAAATTTGATGAATTATTTTCACTATAATTCGCCAAATACTAGTGAAATTAAATTTCTCTTAACGCAGCGCACTAGAATTATTTAATGGTCGAAATTATAATTCATCTGAAGAGTCTTTAAACTTCATAAATAGATCAGTTGAAAATCAAATTAATTTTTCGCACCTGTCTCTGAACAAAAAATGAGCTGTTTCACAAATTAACTACTTGGCTACAAAAATTGCAAATAACTCGCCAGTTCTGGAGAAACACGCCAATTTGCATTCATTTGGCAACTATTTGATAAATGACGTCGCCATAAAAGCGGCGAAGACTTCATTCAGTTAGTGATTTGCGGATGTGATGTTCATTTATGCGTGTGCCAGTTACTCTCTTTTAAGTTTTTTTTTGTACGTATGTTTTTAGATTGTACATAATGACATTAACGACATGATGTCTCTAATTAGCACTTGTTGGATAAATACCCTGTCCATTTGCCATAGGTGCGAAACGCATGTGCCATTGGAAGCAGCAGGTTGATTCTAGCGCCGGCGTTCTCCCCCGGTGTGACGCTAACGAACTGCGTAGTCTTTGGCGGCATGTTAATCTGTGAATACGCAAGTCAACGTGCCGAGCGATGTCGATTATTTTACTGTCATTTCTAATGTGAATATCATTCACAACAGCACTGCTATTTTAGATTTGATCAGTAAGTACGAATATGTCTCTTAAGTAGCAACAGTTTATGTTAAATTTAAAGAAATATGTAGTTAACATAAACTTATCTCGATTTAAAGTTGAATATATTGTTGAATAAATTTGATAAATCTATCGTTGCATGGTGAATTTGGGAATAAGCCGGTGCGCGGATTTTTATTTCGGATTACTTACTTCAGTTCCCCATTTTGAAGCAGGCCAAAATTGATGAGGGGGAGATGGGAAGCAGAATGTAGTTTGAGATGAAAGACACAGCATAAAAAATACGATAATAATTATTATTATTATAGTGTTGGTGTGTATGATTAACTCTGTGGGTTTTTTGCCAATTACGGATATATATTTTTTCCAAGCTTTCGCCGCTGGCAGTAAAAATGATTTTAAAGCAGCGGTCGCCAACCTTACGAACCACTAAATTAATTTTAAATTCTGGACTGCATTTCGTGAATTTAGTGCAATATAAAGGCAAAAATTGTCATTCAGAATATGAGAACTTAGGATATTGTTTTTATTTTATTAATGAAACGTTAAAAATACAAATTATATACAGATTTTTCGGCGAACCTCCAAAATTTTCTGGCGTACCACCAGTTGGCGACCGCTGATTTAAAGGACTTGACGGAGCTTTTGGTACAAAAAAAAAAGCACAAAGAATTTTAATTCGTAATGACTGTTTTTATGTGGAGAACACCGTTTTCGAAGTGTATTTCGGGTATTTTGTGTCCATGTGAGCGTACTCTGTATATCAGTTGGATTATGTTCCATATATAATAAATAATTAATATATAATCTTTTCACGCGGCTTTCCTTAAAAAATCCACCGAAAAATAAAATTTCAGCAGAGCTCCCATCTCTTCGTAACCCTCGTTGAATCCACCCGCAAATGAAGCGACGCCATCTTGCCTTGTTAAATCTCGGTGCTTTGCTCATTTTCTCCAAAATGGCGGCGCGTCCTCCTTTATCGAAGGTCGCCCTTAACGTAATTAATGGCTGAGCCGTAGCCAGACTGGGACCATGGGTTTTTCAGACTAGCATCTCTATTCTGTTGTGAATCCTGACGGGTTCCCAAAAATGATGTTTTCCGCATGCCGACGTGCTTTAACCTTTGATGCTTATCTTGGGAGGGAAGAATTAGGTAAATGTACTTAGACAAATGCGTTACGACTACAATCGTAAATTAGTGTTGACGATTTACTCTTGCTATGGATTCCAATGTGTTACGCATTTTTTTTTTTCGTGCTACGATGTAACTTAATTCGTAGATAGATTCCACTGAATACGTGCCTTAAGACATATATGAGTGTAATCTTGCGAGGTACTTGCCTCCCCTCCGCCCCCATTTTTTTTTTAGGAAAGCGATCGTATTTTTTTCCCACACTGTTTTTTTAACCCCCGTAGTTTACGCTATATTTAACTTTCAAGATAGATTTATTCACTTAAATTTATTTACGATTTCAGGCCCATCGTAATCACACATTAATATATTTTGCAATTACAATAGCACTCCGCAGCAAAAAACTTTACGTTGGCAATCATAGCAGAAGTGAAACGTCAACACTAATTTACGATTCTTTCTCCGTTTACGATTATAGTCGTAACGTATTTGTCAAAGTACAACGTTTCCACAGTCCTTATATCACCCTTTAAGGAAAGATCCAAAAGCATCGAAAGTCCGTCGGCATGCGCAATGTATCATTTTTGGCAACCGCTGGGATCCACGACAAAATAGAGATTTTAGTGGTAGTTCAGCGCTCCTTAAAATATAGTCAGTCCACTGAAAAACGACTTTGCTTTTATTATTTCTCAAAACAAATTATTGTGTAATTTTTTTTAAATCTTCAAGTTTTTTGTACACGAAAGTGAAAATTGTTCCACTACGTTAAAAATGTATAGCAAACCCTTCATGGCAGATCTTACGTTATTCATATCATGGGTGCCCATAACAGTACTTCTATGTGGATGGGGAAGCTGAGAAAAATTAATATTTTCTTCTCAAGGCTTTCAAACGTTTTAGTGAACGTACAAGATACCGAAATGCTACAAAAATAATTGATACTGCTTGATAATTAGTAATGAGCTAAAAAGTACCTTATTTTAAAATGTGACTGTAAAACTTTTGAAAGACTAATAAAAAAGACTACGAAACTGCACTGCAAAATCGGGCAAATCAAAATTTTGAAAGGGGGGGGGGGCGTCGAGTCCCCTCTGTCCCATGTATGGGCGCCCATGCGTCATATTTGTTAACAAAGTATTATTGTCTCCATCTAGTTTTCAGTAAGGAGCAGGAAAATTATACATTTTAGTACATATTCAATTTTCGATGCAATAGTTATATTAAGAATTTTATTTATTAATGTTAAATAGATTAGTTTGATTTCATTGCTAAAAATTACTTGTTCACATAAACCGTTTTGAACATTACTTGTATATTTATATGTACTATTTCATGACTTTTGAGTCTGATCGAAGTGATTTATTTTTTTAAATATTTTATTTTCACATTGCATATACTTAATATTATATTTTTTAAAAATATAAATAAAATACATCAAAACATTGATGAATTATAAGCCCACTTGTAAAAATTGTAGAGCTGTGATTTAAAAATTATCGCACTTAAATAGCTTTAAAAAATATAAAATAATTCGGCGTTAAACTGATTTGTTTCCAAATGGGGGGGGGCTTGAGTCTCTTTTCCTAAAATTTAAAATTTTCCAAGTATAATAATTAATGCTTCGCTTTCTTTTAGACATTGGCCCTGCGGTGGCGCAGTGTGGTAACGCGTTCTCCTATTGCGCGGCTAATCCGGGTTCGACTCCCAGCAGTGCAAAAAGAACGCTTACTCAGAGATCTCATAAAGATCGCACTGCTCACTGTAGTCCGGGGTTTGGTTCCCTAGGCCTTAAGAGGTTCGGATTCCTCGGAAAACAGTAGGTCCCGGCGCAGCATGACCACTGTAGTCTTTGAGCCGTAAAACCAAAAAGCAAGCGAAAGCTTTTAGACATTACGATGTTGTGAATCGATGAGATGTCGAAAAGATATTTTGAGTTCGATGAAAATTCTACAGGTAGTCACAGTTGTATCTTAGGTGAATTGTTAACAACTCATTTTAGCTACAATTATGACTGTCTGTGGAATTTTCATCTAAATTATTCATTTAAGATAGTTCATTAAATGGTCAATATTCGTCAGCCGTATAAAATCCTAATTAATTAATCGATCTTTCTCTCCTTTTCCCTCTTTCTTTCTCCACCCATTCATTCAATGAATGTACCATGGTCGCCAAATTGTCGATTTCCCGCCGATTAATGATACTTAATTTTTGGCAAAATTTCTACGTTTCCTGTCCGATTTCTGGCAAACTTTTCGTTTCGCTTCCTGTCCATTTTCTGGCAAACTATTTTTTTTTTTTGGTCGTTTCCTGTTTGCTCAGTTTTCGCTCCTCCTCTTTTGAAGGAAAACGCTTTTGAAACTTTTTTTTTTCTTTTTCGCTTTTGAAACTTTTCTTTTTCTCTTTTGAAACTTTTTTTATAGGTGTCTTTTGCCTCCCCAAACTGACTTTTGTTTTGATTTCCAACCCTTTTCAATCGAGACAGATAGAAGCAAAACGGTGTAAATGATAAAGTTGTTTTTGAGAAAATATTTAGAGTTGATGTACTTCAGAGAATCAGAAATATTACAAGATAAAACTAGCGATACACTTACCATTTTTGAACTTGTTTTGAGTTACGTGATAGAAGTGTGTAGATTTACTTTTTCATCAACTTCAAGCACCGTTTTCTCAAAAATAACGTTTAACAACTTTTTGTCACTCAACCCCTTCTTCTTCTGAACTTGTTTGTTTTAGGCTACGATCATTAGCGTAAGCAGAAACTTTATGAAGGGAGGGGGGCACTGCAGGATTTAGCGTACGACGCGCCCTGGGCACAACGATTTTTGGTGTCCCCCCATCGACATAACTGGGGGGACTGGAGCTTAACCCGTAGAAAAAAATAGCCCCTGGACTTCGAAGTTAGTTACGTGCATCTCCTCCCATTATACCAGCAGAAGCAAAATTCTGCCGTTCCGCCCTTCTCAAATGCGACGAAAAATCCCTGAGGAAAAGGAAGGGGCGACATTTATGATTATCTTGTGTGCATTATTATAAGATATAATAATGATATTTTTATAAATAAATTTAGTTTATTTCACGACATTTTTTTATTTCTTTTCGATGTTGTATGGAAACGGAGCCGTTAAACTGGCTTTTCTTTTCAGAATTTCAAATGAAAACAAAAGGTGTGATGTGAAGGTGCGCTTTCTCGGGGAGTACGGATCGACATCACTGCCGCTCCAACGCTGGCATCGGACATCGCCAGTGATGACGTAGATAGGCTGACGTCCACGTTCTTGTGAGCTGGTTTTGCATACAATAACCGATAAAATAATGTTAAATTCCTCTGATTCAAGTTTAAAAAGTTAATTTGCCTCATAAAAATTACTCTCCTCTAGCTTTCGTAAGTGAATATAATAATTTTTTAAGCTATTTGTTATCCAGAAAATATATTTTGTATTCTTATTTACTTAAATGTTTATTTCCTGTACTAAAAAATTGATTTTTACCTAAAGTGGTGCTGCAAGTCATTTTTCTTTACTTCACGTAACTTTTCGATATAATCCGTCAGGACTCTAAATTTTACATCGTAATTTTTAGCTTTGGAAAATTTATAGGTTGCCAAGACACTGTTTTATACCCAATTAGTCTCAGTATGCACTGAATATGCTAAACATATTATATGCTAAATCTGCCTCAATGAAACCAGGGAGTGCAAACATTCCTTTTCTAGGTTTTAAAATCTATATTTTATCGTTTTTATTATAAATGGAAATCAGACTGGGACAAACAAATCCTTAACAAACTTCTCCTTCGTGGGATATAGACCCACAATCTCGCGGTTTCCGGTCAAGTGCTTTACCATTAAGCTACAAGCGTCAGATATTCTGTCCATTGTGGGACTATATAAGGTGTTACTATGGACAAGTTCGCACTTAGTGGGGCAGTGCAGGGACTGCTTCTTTTTTAGACCAAAGCAACAAGTCAAAGAAGCCAAACGTCCCATTGGGTAAGACTAGGGTTAATATTTTTATTGAAGTAGAACAATTCTCATCTTAGCCGATGATGTGGTAGTATTGGATGAATTATTCGCAAAGAAAAGAAGTGATTTATCGAGCCCTGGTGGGACACGAACTTACACACTCTTGGTTTTCGGTCAAGTGCTTTACCATTAAACTACAAGCCTCGGACATTCTCTCCCTTGCAAGAGTGTATAAGGCGTTATTATGGCGTTACAATATGTGACGCCTGCAGCGTAATGGTAAAGCATTTGACCGAAAATCAAGGGATTGCGGGTTCGTGTCCCACCAGGTGTCGATACATCATTTCTTTTTCTTTGCAAGTATCATCTATTACTACCACATTATTTGCTGAGTTGAAAATTGTCCTACTTTAATGAAAACATCAAGGCTAGTCTCACCTGTCGGAAGTTTGGCTTCTCTGACTTGTTGCTTTGGTCTAAAAAAGCAACCTATGCACTGCCCCACTAATTGCGAACTTGTCTTCTTTTTATTACGAGTAATTTATCATTTAATACTGCCGCATTATCGTTAAGACGAGAACTGTTCTATTTTAATAAAAATTCCTCTTGTTAATCTTCAGATTTAAGAAAAAAAAAAACCCCGCAGAGAATATGTTATTCGTACCAGAATCCTCATATGATATGTATATTTTTCTCACTAATGTCCGCTACACGTCCAGGATCGAATTCAGAACCAAAAGTAAGTGGATAATTCGGAATCCAAGATATATTGATAATTCGGAACCCAAGGTAATCAAAAGAGTCACTTTCGTCGTTAGTAACCATCAAATTGTCAACTCTTAAACGCTTTGTTCCCTTATTCTTGTTGGAAGGAGATATATTTAAAATTAATTGACGATTTAAATGAGATATTTCTTGCTTAGTTTCGTCTTGAAACTTTATTGGACTGAAAACTTTTAAATGGTAACAGCATTAACGTATTTGTCTTGCTTTTGGGGCAAGGATCGTCACAACAAGAAATGCACAAACTACAGTCAAAAACAATATGGGACCTGATACAGAAACCACAGAGAAAACGATTGCGTCATACTATGAAATAAATGTGTAAATTATTACGACGTTCTCTGACAATTTTAGTGTCTCTCATGCTGTTCTAGATTTGTGTACAGACCAAGTAGACCTCCACCCAGGGTTGGGAAACTTACTGTCCGTGCATCGAATTTTCACTCAATGCATACAGCTAACATATTATGCTTTGAATAGGTTGTTTCATTATTCTTCCTTTCGAAATATTCTGGAGACCCAGCGGATGACTTAAGAGGCTGCAACGGACAACCAGTATTCCGTAGCTTGCACTTTCAGAAAAACTGATCTAAAATTCACTGTTCGGATTTTAAAATCTTGAGTAAGTAAACCGAAATAATAAAAGACTGAAGAAAAGGTCTATTTGGCAACGTTATGTCTTTCACAACATTAGTTTTACGAAGACTTTCATGTCGCATTAAAAAAAAAAAAAGGTTTGGAGTACACACTATGTGAAAAAATGAACAAAGTTTAGTTACTGAAAAAAACTTGACGTTTTGGTTCGTCTCTTGCAAACCTTCTTAGGATGTTATAACTATGGACAAGTTACAACTTGTTCACAGTGAAACTTTATTTTTTTTCCTGCCCCCCAATTCAGCACACTTTTAATTAATACTGTATGGATTTTGATCTTTAACTGTATTTATATACCGATAAATAAATGCAATATAAATATATTTATTTATTCACAAAAGTGAGTTCGGTTGACGCCTGTAGCTCAGTGGGAAAGAACACCTGACAGGTTATCAAGAGATTTTGGGTTCGGTTTCCACCAGGAACCGAGAAATCATTCTTATCGGTGCAAGTAACTTATCATCATCAAAGCTTACAATATTTAGTCAGTAAACCGGAATAATAAGAGGTTGAGTGTCAAGCCTATTTAGCATCATCATGTTTTTCAAAAGTTCCACAAGAGTTTCATTGTTTGCGTAAAATACTTAATTTTAAATTTTATTTCATTGATAGTATTGATTTTGGATTCTATTACAGGAGATTTGAAAGATTCTGGCTAACGTAATAATATGTATAGTGTGAAAGGCTTGGGCTACTCTTGCAGTATATTGTATTTTAATCATCGATATATTGTATCGGTAGCCCAGTTTTTTTACACAAAGTATTACAAAAACGGAAAAGAACACTTAAAAGGTTATCAAGAGATTATTGGCCCGGTCCCCAACAGGAGCCGAGAAATTATTCTTACCGTTAAGACATTTGGTAAAGAATTTTGCAAGTATGTCTTCTACATATTCTCCAGCTTCTTTTAGGATATCTAATGTAATACCATCATCACCAGGGGCTCTTCCTTTCTTCATATTTTTTATTGCAAATGAAACTTCTTCTTTTAAGATTTTAGGAGCTATTCCTTCGACTATTTCGGCGTCTTCGTTTA
>QLNU02005779.1:7479-22325 GCA_006491805.2 Dysdera silvatica | reverse complement strand
TAAAACTTTTGGCGCTTAATGCTTGCCCAGCACGCCCAAATACTGTTTTCACCTGTCATTCAGCGAAGCATCATCGTAGGTTGAGCTCTATTTTCAGTGGGCCGTAGCTCGACCCCTTGGTCGATTGGGCCAAATTTGATTTTGGATCTTTCATATACTCGGTAATATTGGACCATGAACCGAAATTCAGAAAAATCGAGCCTTGACAGTTCGCGAGGTTCCCTCGTGAGAGCCAGCATATGTAAGTAGAATTTTTGATTAAAAAAAGTTAAAAATATTCGTATAACAAATATTAATTAATAAGTTAGTTGTACTATTAAGAGTTATTTATATAAAATTATACAATTGTAGAAGAGATTATAGATTAAAAACATAATGGTACTTGGATTCAAAAATACAGAATAGCCGGGGAGAGGAGTTTCCATTCAGCAGGTATCACAATTTTTCTTTAGAGAAAAAACGCAAATATCGTTGATTCTTTATGGCGCACGTTACGGAATATGTTTAATATATAAATGTTTCAGAAAAATAAAAGCAATTATTTTGCGGATAAAAAAACCTAAAGAGCCCAAAAGCCATTTTGCGAGTTCAGTTGGTGTTTGAAAGTTTTGTGTCACTAAATTTGTATTCGCACAGATATTGGAAAACATTCCTTATGTACATTGAAGTGAGAATGACTTGATAGCTGGAGCAGATATTGAACATTTGTAGGAGTTTCTAAGGTGGAAAGACAATATACAATATAAAGAGTTTATCTTTGCAAGGGGACTTACTTGATTCATTGAAACTGTTCATAGGAGAAATCCGAGGAAATTTTTTAAGTTTTGCGCGACTCTTGGATCACCCTGTATTTTGTTTAAATGCGCTTAGTCAAAGAGATAAAAATAAGCCTACATAAAGTCATCCTGAAATATGAGGCTTTATTCAATAGAACTGTTTTCCTGTATGTTCTGAAACAGCATAATGGGATTATTTAAGATCGATCCAACGTCAGCATACAATCACAGAACATATACACACATATACAGATCCTTCCACTTGCCGGGCGGAGGCTCTGCCTACTGAGCTACGAACGACAATATCTAATCTCTTTACGAACGTATATAAAGACTATTTACTGATTCCAGTTATTTCGCAAGGTCGTAGGTTCAGGTCTCACCGAACACAGAAATATTTATTTTATATCGAACGTTTCATCATCTAATCACGCCGTAACACTACACCAGTCTGGTATCACTACGCCAATAAACGTTGATTGACATTGTTGTTTGATTTAATCTGCGTAGTGTTCGATTTATATAAAATATATGCATATGCCACAACGGGCATTTCGATCAATTTAATACCAGTCTCTTTGCAATTTGGTTTAAATAGTAGTCCATGTACTACACCATTCTGCGAAATAACTGGCAACAGTATATATACGTTCGTAAAGAGATTATATATTGTCCTTCGTAGCTCAGTGGGTAGAGCCTCCGCCCGGCAAGTGGAAGGTCGTGGGTTCAGGTCCCACCGAAGGCAGAAATATTTATTTTCTTTCGAACGTTTCACCATCTAATCACGCCATACCATCGGCGTTGGTATCACTACGCCAATAAACGTTGATTGATTGACATTGTTGTTTGATTTAATCTGCGTAGTGTTCGATTTATATAAACTGTACAAGATATTACGTAATTTAGCTTAATCTTTTTCACATAAAATCATTTAAAATTCAGTGAGTAACATCAAATAACATCAAATCTTAAAAATATATTAGCAAATATTTGCTTATCAATGAAAATCTCCACTGACTTTCATCCATTATACAATAACTTAGAATTGACTCAATGTGATCCATTTATTTAAAATTTACTTAACGAAAAATAGCAAGAAAACCTTTTTTAACTGTTAGGAAGTTAATTGCGAAGGAAATTAACAGCGTTTTATGTCTGTTCAGCTCTTGAAAAATGTCTTTTTAAACCTAATGTAAACTTTAAGTAAGAAGGTAGTTCGGCTTTTACGACAAATACTTTTTTCGGTAATTCCATTATCGTACATTTAGTGCCTTGAGGCAAATTTCTAATACTCACAAAAAATACAATTTTTCTGTTTTTGTGACACAGATATAAAAAATAATAATTTATTCGGAAATTCGAGCATGGATGTGTTTAATACCAGTCTGTACGTTTCGCTGAACATTCGACTAATAAATAATGACCATAATGCTGAAGACATAACTAATTCATCATTTGCATTTCTTCATTGCTTCTAATTCATTTTAAAAGCTGCAATAGGAAAACTTTCATTAGTTTTTGATACTTCAGACAAAATATAAATGTTTGCAAACAAATACATTTTCTGACGAAACATTTTTCTCGCTTTATATGATGATGATCGTTACATATATTCTATTCATAATATGATAATCGCTTCAAATAGCAATAATCGATAATATTCACTACTTCAAACGCAGCAATTTACTTTATAAAGTGTAAAAATACTTATATATATATTTCGAAAAAAGTTGTCACTTTTAGTGTCTCTTCAGAAGATAAAGCACAATGTGAATAGCGTTCTTCCCATTATTCTATAATTGCAACACAAAAAACTAATCAAACGGAAAAAAATTTTGAAAGATTTTGAAACATATTTTTATGAAAAAACAAGTCGCTGCACTATCAGATATTTCTAGATTTTTTTCCCATGAAAAAAACAAAAAACAAAAACGAAGAGAAATGAAAAGGAAAAGTGGAAAGAAATTTTTTTTTTTTATCACGATTATCGACTTTTTATGCATTTGCAATTAAGCAGCAGCTGCGCGGTCCATTTACGGGAAGGTGTCACCACCTGTAACGAGTCTCGTACTATGGGATTGAGACTTACAAGAGAATTGTTTTAAGTGCCTCTTGCATCCTAAATCGAAACCTATATCAATAGAAAGGTCTTTATGAAGAGTAATGGGAACCGAGAGAATTTTTGTGTAGAAATGAATTCCTGAATTCTTATGAATTTTTAAAATTAACGCTGAAATATCAGCTTTCCTATTACACACGCAAGTCATATACGAGGTGGGATTGCAAAGTTTTAAGACTGGGCCTGTAATTTCAAAATGGCAGTACTTAGAGTCTATTACGATGAATCTCCTTTAAAGTAGTTCTCTTCTAACTGCACTCATCGACTCCAAAGGTGTTTCTACTTTTGGAAGCATTCCTGGAAATTTTTTTTCTTAAGAGTGTAAAGGACTTCCTCCGTATTTTCCTGGATGTCTTCAGTTGAGTCAAATCGGTTCCCTTTCAGCGAAATTTTTAATTTCGAAAACAGATGGAAGTAAGCTGGGGCTTTATCAGGAGAATTGGGGGTTGCGGAAGCACAGGAATTTGGAATTTGTCCAAAAATTCCGTGATCGAGAACGCACAATGCGCGAGTGAGTTGTCGTGGTAAAGGACCCAATTCTTGTCTCGCCAGCATGCAGGTCATTTCGTCCGCACATTTTCGCGAAAACGCTGAAGGACACTTTTATAGTATTCTTGGTTGACTGTCTACTCCTAGGGGAAAATTTGTGATGCACGATACCCTTAGAATCGAAAATCCACCAACATTGTCTTCACATTTGAACGACTCTGTCACGCTTCTTTCGGTCGTGGCGAACTTGAACTCTTCCACTGTGATGATTGTGCTTTTGTTTCTGGGTCATATCTATAAACACATGATTTGTAGCCTGCAATTACTCTATTTAACAAATCTAGGTTAGTTCCGGCCCAATTAATTAGTCCTTGGAACACTTCAAGTCGGTGCTGTTTCTACTGATCTGACAACAATTTCGGAATAAATTCCGCGGACATTCAACGCATGTTCAAATCTTCAGTTAAAATTGAGTAAACCACGTAGCAGGTCATCAGCCATCTCTCTAATGGTAAGTCTGTGGTCAGAGTGCACTAAATCGCAAACTTTCACATATTTCATTAGTTTTTGAAGTGTAAAGTCGGGTGAACCGGGCGTCATCTTCAATTGATTCGCGGCTATATTTGAACCTGTTGAACCGGATAAAAACATCTGACCGTCTTAGACATTTATTGCCGAAAGCTACTTTTAGAAATTCATAAGTCTCCAAAGCTGATTTTCCGGTTTTAAAACAAAATTTGACACAAACGTGTTGTTCCATGTTTTCATCCATTTTGCGAAATCAATAATCCGCAGAGAACTGAAAACACGTCTTCATTTAATAGGATACCACTCTCTATTGAACAATGGTGTCGCGGTGACTTTTTCAGGGCATTTCAAGGACAAAACTAGCTTACTCTTCCATACCCACCGGCAAACCTATCCCATTTTATTAAGCAGTGGCGCCACCTGTCTTAAAACTTCCCAATCACACCTCATATAGGAAACTTCCAATGAGGCCAAGTTCATTCATGTCACTTGGCGAGGACGTAGAGTTTTGGCCTTGTTTTAGCATCCATGAAAGAAAAAAAAGAGTGATACTTTCTTATATAAAAGCAGGCCAGTGATTTCTCGCATTTTTAGTTGCTTCTTAACTGGCTGTGCGATTTGTGCAATTTCTTGATAACGTAATGTGAAACATAACATTTTACATTACATCAGTTTTAACTTTCGTTATCAAAAAATGTGGTTTATTTCCTAATGCAATATCAAATGAACTGTTATGTGAAGGTAAAAGATATTATCCAAATTGGTGGAATTTACCCTAAATAATATAATTATTGAAGAGGACAAAACATAACATTTTTGAAAGGGGTCAGAAATAACAGACATTTAGGTAAAGATTAGAATTCTTCTGATGAAAGCTGCAGGGAAGTATGCAATTTGCAAGAAATGAGAACCATTGTCTGCTATTATGATTCAATCAAGAATTGTGGATGAAAAGAAACAAAAATCGTTATAAAAATATTGCGGATTCTAAAACAAAAATCTGTTATATATATACACACACATATGGATAAATAAGTTAACAGTTTCATGAATAGAGCATTTCTTCATATTTTACTGCATTTGTATTCTTATAGGTAGAGCACTCATTCACATTTTAATGAGCTTTTATTTTCATGGGAAGGTTACTTATTCATATTTAATAATGACAACAAAATTTACCAATTTAGTTTTAACTAAACTATTGGTTAATATATTTTAGTTTACGTGCACTTCCAATTCTTATTATATTTAATTGTCTGTATTTATTAGAGGGTTTGAACGCCAAAGGTGTTTATTAAATCTTATTATTGGATACTTAATTTTTGAGTTTTGTGTAGTGACATAAATTTACAATTGTCAAGACTAAATCCAGATTTACCTGATTAAATTTTTTCCTAGTAAATTTTAATTTATATTGGACGGGTCTATGTAAACACCTTTAGAAAAACGCGCCAAGAGCAGAGTGATCTCTTGCCCTTATGCTTGACTTCATTGAATAACTTACGTGTTCATAGAAAAGCTGCATTTCAGTATAAATTTTAAAACTTCATAAAAATTCAGCAATTTATTTCCGCACAAAAATCTTTTCGTTTCCCATTACGACTCTTAATGACCTTTCTATTGATATAACTTTCGATTTATGATGCGAGCGTCACTTAAAATTGTTTTGTCGGATCCTTCGTTAGACTATGGCTCCAGTTTGCCAATCCATCTGGCAAGCGTGGTGAGCATAAGGTTATTTTTATAAAAAAAAATATATATATTTTTTCAAACTACGTGTATATTATATCACTTAGAAGAAAAACCCAATCCTTCAGTGGATAAGTAATTATCGATAATGATATTATATATGTATGTATGTATGTATGTATGTATGTATGTTTGTATCTGTCTGTTACGTGCAATTTGTGAATAAAATAAAGAAAATATTCAATTTTTTCAATGAAATTCTTGATGAGTTTTGTAATTTGCCGATTTTTTTTTGTTGTTTCTCTCTTACTGTGTATCATACATGCATTAGTAATTCTATTTTTTTCTGGAATTTAACATAATTGCATTTACGCTATAATTATTTCGAAAGGCAATAAAGTAAATTTGATTGTCAAGCAGCTATTATTAAACTAATGAAGAATATTAGGCTTCGGCATCGATGAAAAATAATTACGAACTTTTAATTGAATGAACTTAACAGGGATCACATGCCTGCGCCAATTGCGCCAAACTGCGTCAAATCAAAAATGCTGCTACAAACTGTACAAAAGTATGAATTTTTCCGTTTTTGCGCCAAAATCACTTATTCATTTCACCTGGTGGGCCATTTCTCTAGCTTACATCATTATTGGTTATATTGTTTGGTACTTTTTCCCTTCTCCAAATCGTTGGTGCTTAATTTTGCCAATAGCACCCACGTAACACGACGATTGATGAACTGGTTATTTACTACTAGTGTCTAGACACAGGACCGGTTCTGCCTTCTGCGCATGTGCATGGGCTCCGCGAAAATTTTTACTAGTGTTTCCATCGAAGAATATTTACTTGGCTAGAAAACACTAGCATCAGGAGACAGGAGAAAATAGTTTTTCCTGTCGCATTTCTGCGCATCCACGTTCACAGATGCCAACTTTTACGGATTTTCCGTAGTTTGTACGGATTTTAACTCCACCTTACTGTATTACGGTCGATATCAAGAAAACTAAGGAAAACCTCGTTCAAGTTCCTCGCGTACAATTTTCAGCCCCCTCAAAAATTCATATTTTTATGGTTTTTGTTAAAAAAACCAACAAAAAGACCACTTTGCAGATGGCCGCGCCTTCTACGTTTGGACGCGACACATCCGGCTTATATACTTGTTTCTCTGTTATTTTTTACGTCTATCTTTGTGTGTGAAAATTGCTTCGAATTTGGATTAAAACAACGAAATGAAACGCAACCATAATTGTGGAAGAGCTGTGGAAAAACAAAATCGCCAAACAAAAATTTATCTGCAAGTGTATCATGATATGTAGTAAGGAATGGCTGTTTTACAAAGCATCGAAAGTTTTTAAATTTTTATGTGAACTCGCAGTTTTACCATATTTTGAATAACTTTTTACTCGCAGCTTTTTATTAACAGTTCAGAAAATTTTCGGCATGGTACTTCAAAAAATAGCTCGCGAACCTCGCCGAGATTTTACGTCATATATTTCGGGATATTTCTCCCTTCTGCTTTCGTTATCTACATACGCTGCGGCTTGCAGATTAATTCAGTAGTAAATTTAACTAATCAATATATTTAATTTATTTACATAATTTATAATCCTATTCTGTGAAAAAACACTACTTTGTGCCTGTTTCTAAAACTTGAAAAAAAAAAAAAGGCTAAATTAATAATTTAAAAACTATTTTAACTTTAATTAACGAGTGATGATTTTTTCCGATGTGCAATTTGGTCGTCGATGCACCACCTACCGGCAAAATTGTAAACTTTTTTAATATGCTGTTGGTAATTTTTTTAGTATTTTTCCATCAAAACAGAGAAATTTCCCTGATACGCCACCTACGAACGGGATATGAAATTATCGGTCGTTAGTCATATTTTTTAACATATAAATTTACATACAAAGAAAAAATACATCTGCAGTCGAAAGTGGACAAATATCGTTGACCAAAGCTAATATGCGTATATCAACAATTTTAGCTTCTCAAGAGGAAATCAGGGAAGAGGTTTCAAAATTATAAAAAACGAAACAAAGAACTTGATGTGCATGAAGTTCTATTTTTTCAATGAAATATTTTACTTTTCATTTTTATCATGCACATTCATTTGATTGAAGTATTTTTGCCTGCTACAAAATCGATGTGCGGACCAATTTTTTTTGTACAAAATAATAAAATTGTGGTGTTTGCTTGCCACAAAATTGATACTAAAGTTTTTTTCTGCTGCGAAACTGATGCAAAAGCTTTTTTTTTTGCTACGCAACCGATACCGAAAGCCGTTTTTCCTGCTACAAAAGACCATTTTTCCTGCTATGAAGCTGATAAGAATGGCTTTGGTGCGAATGTGATCCCTGAATAGTCAAGAAAACCAAATCTGATGCGAAATTCATTGAATTGCAAAATTATTTCGCGTTCAAAATGAATTTTTATGTTCTTTTTATAAAAAAATTCAACCCGTATAATTAAATACACACTTGTGATTAATAGAAGCAAAAAATGTTTAATTATACGAAATTAATATTAAAATATGCTAATTTAATTTTTTTTATTTATTTCTCCTGAAGTCGAATAAATAATTAAAAAAAAGAAATACCTTTTAAAATACATTTCAAGACACATTTCACTATGAGCCCGAATTCTTTACTGAACTTATTAATATTTGAGAACTTAACAGCTGGCATAATGTTAATAAGAAACCATTTCATTATTTAATCAACAGATAGGGAGAAAAATACAATAAAATTACCACACCAAGTATATTGAACATGAATTTTTAAAAATTATCAGATTTCCTCACGTTTGACAAACATAGAATTTGGAGGATGCCAAATTTAAAAAGAGAAATAATGTGTTCATCTTTTTAACAATCGTTCTTCATTAAAAGGGCCCTGCGGTGGCGCAGTGTGGTAACGCGTTCTCCTATTGCGCGGCTAATCCGGGTTCGACTCCCAGCAGTGCAAAAAGAACGCTTACTCAGAGATCTCATAAAGATCGCACTGCTCACTGTAGTCCGGGGTTTGGTTCCCTAGGCCTTAAGAGGTTCGGATTCCTCGGAAAACAGTAGGTCCCGGCGCAGCATGACCACTGTAGTCTTTGAGCCGTAAAACCAAAAAGAAACAATCTTCATTAAAAGAAAAGTTGTTTACTGAAAAAATGAAAATTCTTATCCATTAATCTGCAAATTAAATAAAAAGAGAGAATTTAAGAAACTAAAATTTGAAAGCTCTTAAAACCACTTTTTTTTAGAAGCCATATTTTTAGTTTTCTCAATAGAACACTGATGTAAATTTGGAACTTTTAGAAATAGTTTAGTTGAATAAAAAAAGCAAAAACAGAAACGAATACACGAAGGGAAATAAAAGCGAGAAAGGCAAGTTTGTTTGTTTTCAAGACGGGATTTTTTTTCACGCGTTAACAACTTCATTTGGGTTGTGCTTCCGTAATAATTGATCCCTTTTATATTGGTGCTCCTTTAGTAATTCTGGTTTTTGTTTTTTGAGAATTTTCTCTTCGGAAATAAAGCAATATCCGAAAATCCCTCAAGGGTATTTGAGTTTTTTGTAGAGTAGCAAACGCTCATATTTGAGGACACGATGCCATGAAGTTTTGCCACCATTTTCCACACGTTCTGATTTTTGTTAAAAAATATTTCTTGTTGAAATAATGATTCCGGTAATATATTTACCCCTTTTTATTGAGAATTGATAAAACCTTAAACAAACAGAGTCATTTATTTGATAACATAATTAATTTTCCTTTGCAATATGTTGTTTTTAATTGTGAAATATGCCGCTTAACGGTATTTTATTCATACGCATAGGCTTTTATCCTAATTACACATATAATGTCATATTTTACAATATTAGATCTTTATTTTTTCAGGAATTCCATATTCATAAATTTCTACCTAGATATTAAAAGCATTTTGAACCAAGACATAAAATCATCGTTTTTTGGGGTAAACAAGTCGCAAGCTAGTGTCTGATTAGTGAACGAGTTTTCTACTTAAATTGACTCACCAGGAAAGAACTTGGGAGCAGTCTTATCACTTTTCTTGAAGTAGTCAAAATTGGTTCAAAAGAAGTTCTGAAGTACAACCTTGCCAGCTTTTTATTCACAAATCCACCAATGCGACGTTATTAATGTTTTGAGTTGATGCGAAACACTTATTTTTCTATTGTCAGCGGTTAAAGTAACGCCCGGCAGACAGAAGTCAAACGCATATATGCGCAGATTCCTAACATTGCTTTAACAATAGGAGTATAATGGTTCTGAATCTATCCAAAATATTAATAACTTCTCTTCTTCAAATTTGTGAATAAAAAGCCAGCAAGTTTATGCTTCAGGTAAGGGTCTGAATCTATTTTGTAGATTTTAAGCAAATCGGTCAGAGAGCGACAAGATGTTTTCTTTGTCAATGTGGAGACATAGGATACAAACTACTGCATACGTTTGTTTTAAGCCAAACTAAAACTTGCGCCTTTGCACTTATAGTAGTTTTTAAAGCGAGTTATTATACCGTAGTCAGTTATTAGTACCGCAGTTTTTAAATGAAACTAAAACCAAGTGCTCTAGCGTGACTTCAAAAATGGGATATCTCCAAGTTTTCACCATCCGCCCTTTGAATAAAAAATGTCACAAATCATGCACATATGCATGATTGTGACTTATGCATCATTATCATTATCAATGACGATATATATATATGTGATCTATATGTGTATATATATATATGTGTGTATTATTGTATGATCTATGTCTATATATGTGATCTATATATATATATATATCATCATCATCATCATCATATTCAACCATTATCTATCCACTGCTGGATGAAGGTCTCTCCAAATGCTTTCCACACAAGTCTATCCTGGGCCATTCGTTTCCACGTCACCCCAACCTGTTTTCTTATTTCATCCACCCATCTAGTTTGAGGACGTTTTCTAGGTCTTCGGTGGTCTCTTGGAATCCAGTTCAGAATTTCTGTTGTCCATCGTTGATCAGTTCTTCTTGCAATATGCCCAGCCCATCGCCATTTCAGCCCTTTTACTTTAACAATGATGTCCTCTACTCTAGTTTGCTCTCTCACCCAAGTGTTTCTTTTTCGATCTCTCCTAGTTATTCCAAGCATGCACCTCTCCATGCTCCTTTGCGTTGTCTGTAACTTTCGTATTGCTCCAACTGTTAGACTCCATGTCTCTGATCCATAAGAGAGGACTGGCAATACACACTGGTTGAAGACCTTTCTTTTTAGACACAAAGGCAATTTCCCCTTCAGGATAAAACTGTTTCTTCCAAATGCACTCCAGCCAAGTTTAATACGTCTGTTGAGTTCTTTCATAATGTTGCCATCCATTGAAATCAGCTGGCCAAGGTAAATATATGAATCAGCAATTTCTAGCTCAATGTTGTCAACTTGTATTTTTGTTTCCTCTACAAAATTATTGAACATGATCTTAGTTTTTTGTAGGTTCATCTTGAGTCCAACTTCTTTACTTCTAGTTGAGAGCTCCTGTACCATGTCTTGGAGTTCTGATGGGTTCGTTGAAAAAATAACAATGTCATCAGCAAACCGCAGATGATTTAAATATTCACCATTTATTTTTATTCCCTTGTTATTCCAATTTATCAGCTGAAAAATCATCTGTAAAGCTGAAGTAAAAAGTTTTGGAGAAATGGTATCTCCCTGCCTCACACCTTTACCAATTTTGATAGTTTTGGTATCTTTATGTAACCGAAATTTTGCACTTGCATTTTTATACACACGTTTCACCATGTCAATGTACACATCCTCGATGTCTGTTGATCTTAAAGAGTTGATGACTGCTGATGTTTTAATAGAGTCAAAGGCCTTCTCATAGTCAATAAATGCAACACACAATGGAAGTTCATATTCATGTGTTCTTTCAATTAATTCTCTTAATACTTGAATATGGTCCACTGTACTGAATCCACTTCGAAATCCAGCTTGTTCTCTTGGTTGAGCTGCATCTAATTTTTTCTGCAGGCGATGTGTTAGCACTTTTGTGAAGATTTTATAAATAGCAGGTAACAAGCTAATTGGTCGGTAATTTTTCAAATCCTCTTTATCACCTTTTTTATGCAAAAGAATTACTGTTGCAGAATCCCATTGGTTTGGTATGTTACCGCTGTTAAGACATTTGGTAAAGAATTTTGCAAGTATGTCTTCTACATATTCTCCAGCTTCTTTTAGGATATCTAATGTAATACCATCATCACCAGGGGCTCTTCCTTTCTTCATATTTTTTATTGCAAATGAAACTTCTTCTTTTAAGATTTTAGGAGCTGTTCCTTCGACTATTTCAATGTCTTCGTTTAATCCACTGTTACTTTCATATAGTTTTTTGTAGAATTCTTCAACTCTTCTAAGTATTTCTTCCCTATTTCTTGTTACGGTGCCATCCTCTCCTTTTAATGCAATGATGTGTTTCTTCCCAACAGATAAACTTCCTTTAACAACCCTAAGGCTCTTGTTATTTTCAATGGCTTTCCTTACTAGCTCACAGTTGAATTTTCTTATGTCTTCTTTCATGCTTTTGCGCAGAGTTTTACAAAGTTCTATGTACTCAATCCTGGAACTGGTATTTTGATTGTCCACCTTCATATCTCTTCGCCTTTTCATGAGCTGTTTCGTCTTCTCAGATAATTTGCTATTGTGCTTTTTACAGGTTACACCACCAATTTCCCCAGCAGTTTCAACTATTGTCTTAACAATGTTTTCATTTGCTTCTGAGATATCAATTTCTTCAATAAGTCCTTCCAGTGCAGAAAAGCGATTTTTTAATTCCAACTTGAATGCCTCGGTATTTACTTTCAGTTTCATTAGATCCACCCTCTTACTTACTTGTTTCCTAATGAGCTTCTGTCGTTCTAATTTAGTATTTAAGTGCACTTTACATCTCACCATTCGATGATCACTTCCAGTATTAAATCTGTTCAGTACGCTGCAATCTTCAATAATTGATTTCTTGTTTGCCAGGATATAGTCAATTTCACTAGTTCCCCCATTTGGGTGTTTCCATGTCCATTTTCTTTGCGGTTTCTTCTTAAAAAATGAATTCATGATGCTAAGGTTTTCAGCTTCTGCAAATTCGATGAGTTGATCGCCACGTTCATTCCTTTCCCCATATCCGTATTTACCATTTATATATATATATATATATATATACATAATGAAACAGTGAATTAAACGAAGACATTGAAATAGTCGAAGGAACAGCTCCTAAAATCTTAAAAGAAGAAGTTTCATTTGCAATAAAAAATATGAAGAAAGGAAGAGCCCCTGGTGATGATGGTATTACATTAGATATCCTAAAAGAAGCTGGAGAATATGTAGAAGACATACTTGCAAAATTCTTTACCAAATGTCTTAACAGTGGTAACACCTTTAAGACTGCTACGTTCTGAACATTGCCTTTATAAACGCAGCTCTTTAAATATCCCCACAGCCAAAAGTCACAAGGGTTAGGATCAGGTGACCGAGGCGGCCAAGGTGTTGAAAATGACCTGCTAATCACTCTATCATCCGAAAAGTTTTGCCGTAATAATGTTTGAACAGACAACGTGATGTGCGGGGGTGCACCATCTTGCATGAAGATTGTAGTGTCAAGACGATTTCTCTGTTGAAGCGAAGGAATGACAAAGTTCCGGAGCATAAATGCATATCTAGAGCCAGTAACAGAACATGTCATTGGCCCCGGGGCTGTATTTTCTTCAAAGAAGTAAGGACCAATGACAAAAGATGAGGTGAAGCTACACCACACTGTCACTTTTGGAGCATGCAACAGAATTTGTTGATGAACGTGGGGATTTGTGTCAGACCAAATACTACAGTTACGTGTGTTTACAGCGCCATTCAAGTGGAAATGGGCCTCATCACTCCACAGTATTTGCCAAGGCCATTCATCATCCACTGTCATCCGAGCAATGAACATCAAAGCAAATGTTTTCCACACGTCATTATCACCAGAAAGCAATTGCTGAGTGTGGGCTATCTTATATGGATAAAATCTCACGACATTTCTCATAACTCTCTACACTGTCGTATATGGCATGTTCAATTTCCGTGATATCGCACGTGTACTACTGCTACCATGTGCACTTGCTGCTCCCTGCTCCACTACTGCAGCTGCAACTTCTTCAAGTTGCTGCACTCGAGTTGGTTTGAGGCCTCGTCCTGGTTTAACGGCGAATGTTCCGGTCTCTTCAAAATACAAGATCATTTTTCGAAGATTTGTAATTATCAGAGGGCCTCTGCTTAAACCTTTTACTTGCTAAAGTGCTTTAAGTGCAGCAGAAGCATTGCTATTTCGTTGATAAAAGAGCTTAACAAGTAACGCGCGGTCTGGTAAAGTAAGTTTCATGATGGAGTCCTCGTATGGTGAAAAAATGCTTCACGACTCCTTATATAGGCAGAGGATGTTGCGCATGTTAAGTAATATATAAATTGCCTGCTCCGCAGCACCACTTCCTTCCCTAGCAGCTGAAATATGAACTTATTTTTTTCTTTCAGAAATCGAAACCGCATACTTAGGGGAGCATGTGCACGACATTTGGGTGAAATTGGCTGAGTAATTTTCCCTACAGAGAGGTCTAAACACCCCCTGTTTAATTTGGATCACCCGGTATATATAAATACTTTTGGAAAATGTAACGAAAATTACGTAGAATTCAGATGACAGAAAGGTGACAGAAATAAAATCAAAAATAATAAGAATAAACAGAAAAGCAGTAAATTAGCATAAAAACCACAACAATCAACTTAACAAATAACAGGATACACAAAAATACAGCAAATAATTAAAAATCAACAATTTCAGATAAGGACCGGAGTGAATTTGAAAAAAATAGTACAATAAATAGGAAAAGGACACCACGCGTAGGAACGTTTTCAAGGGAGCGTGGGCCCTAAGCAAAGGAATGTTTTTGTATGCAAATTAGCTTAAGCCAAAAAATTCCCATGCCCCCCCGACATTCCAGTCAGCAAAGAAAGAGTAGCAATAAAAAAAATTTCTTTTTCAAAAATGAGAAAAATAAAAAGACTTACATTGGGATGCGGACGGACTGACGACACAGTAAACAGGACGGGAACAAAATGAAGGCTTAATAATAAGAGAGCGGAGGGGAGGGAAGCAGAGTTGCCAGTCTAAAGCTGGTGAAGTTAAAGGAGTCAGGAAAGTCTCCAAATTGGCGAGATTTCAGAGCAAGCTTTTGTT
>QLNU02005775.1:0-14581 GCA_006491805.2 Dysdera silvatica | reverse complement strand
TAGATGATGCAATGGTGTCTCTGGATGATGTAATGGTGAAGTTTCTGGATGATGCAATGGTGAAATCTCCAGATGATAAAATGATGAAGTTTCTAGACCATGCAATAACGTCGCTGGATGAAGCAATGTGAAGTTTCTGGACAATGCAATGGTGAAACATTCGGAAGATAAAACAATGGAGTCTCTGGCTGACGCAATGGTGAAATCCTTGTGAGATGTAGAGCGTGAATGTTTTGTTTGTTCATTGGATCAGAAGAAAGGATGAAACGTAATTTTAAACATTTGAAACGAATATAAATTATTCGTAGCAGATGCCCTTGTGGAGAAAACCAAGAGGAAATACAGACTGACGAGAGTAAACGAAAGAGGGAAAATTGGGCAGAAAAAGGTTTGAAAGAGAGAATACCAAAGGAAAAGAGAACATTGGCAGGATGAGAAAGCTAAGCAGACCTGGTTAAGCTACTAGTAAAAAAATTTGGTTTTAAAGCACCAACAAGAATGGATCTTATATTCTAGGGATCGAATTCCAGATTTGAAAAGCAGTGACAGAACTGCTATGGATTTTAAAGTTAATACAAGAGAGCGGATTTCCGATATCAGCGTAATGACGCGTATTATGTTCATGAATTACGTGTCATATGGTGAACGGCAATACCAGGTCTCCTTTAGTAATTTTATATATGAGGAATGAAAGTTTGTAGCTTATAAAGTTCAATGTGTGATACCAGTTAGTGTTGCTTAAACCGGCGGTTACACCTGCAATTGCCACTATGTGGACACAGAAATATTGAAAATAGGTTGTGGCATTATTGAAGCGTTTCTTGTTGTCTAATGGTTTTCACAAATGGAAGGAATAATGTGTAACAAATAATCGGACTTCAAAATAACAAATAATATAATAATATATGATAATTATTAAATAATGTATAATAATATATAAATAACATGTAATAATACATATATATAACTGATGCTGGTATCTCAGTGCTACTGAAACAGTTCTCAACTGGTGAATATATATTTTTAACCCTGTTAATTAGTGTTTTGTAGTTATTAATTTTGCTGTACAGTGTATCGTGAATTAACTCAAATGCCATGTATAATTACGAAACACTCATTCAACGCATAATCGCAACGTGAGTGTGTGTGTGCAGTTTTCACCAGTATTGCCTTAACGGATCAACTAGGAAACAACTAAGAGCTGTAAATTCGTAAAGTTCGTTTATTATATATATCTTAAATTTCTCTTATTGTAACAATTTGGAAAATCAGAAGCCAGTGCAAAAAGAGGCAAAAAAGAGAAAAAAAAAGGTTGGGCCCAGGGCATCCCATTGAGTTAAGACAGCCTTGGCTCTCACAAGGCTTGGTCATAGTGATAGAGATTAGTAATCAACACGTAAAGCGGTTGCCGTATTTGTATTTTAATTAAATTTAATGGAACTTTCTTCCATTATTATGTGAATTATGTATCATTCTGAAGACTATACTTTAATTTTGAAGTCTATATTCCAATTTTGAGTTTCGTGTAGTGCAACGATTTTAAACCTCGTAATTCTAGACCACCTCTGGGATAAAAGGTTTTAGGCGTAACACGTCGTTTGAGATTTATCGCGAAATTTCGTTTCTGATATTTGGCACCGAAACAAAGGAAGATTGAACACAAAAGCAAGTGTCCGAAAATATAATTGAAGAACGTGATGTGTTTTCTGTGGCGCAAAAAATTCTTTTTTTTTTCACAGCATCTAAAAATGATGGCTGGCAGGAAATTTAATAGCCGAAGGAAAAAAAAATCTGAGATGGTCAAAACACAAAAGCGAAAATTTCAAAACGTGGAATATAAAAAAAAAACTATTATTAATAAAAAGTTGAAAAATAAATTTTTTTCTGTCTTCAACATATCCAATATCTTTTTTGGTACGCAAATTACGCTCTCTCATTAAATGAAAATTTACGAAACGTGGTAGAATTCTTATAAATATTAGGGATGTACTGAGTACGATGTATGTTACAAGTAGGTAACACAGAAGAGAAAGAGTACAACGTTTAGGCATAGTGATTTTAATGAGAAACTAAGTTAATCGATGCAAGTTTCTTCCAAGACGCTTCGATCATCTGTCAGTCTAGGTCAGTAGACGAATTGGATTTTTTGGAAACTTTTCCTATAAATCGTCACTCCGAAAGTATTGTTAATGGTCACAAGACTACTCCGAGCTTCAGCCATGTGTGGAAAAACTTAATCGCCGTTCTCCAACTTTCTCCTCAACTTCTTCATATTCTCTTTTGTTACCAACAGATGGAGCTAGCATCACAAAAATTGGCAACACGGACATGTAAATACGACAACACTTCAGTGTTATTTGGTTTTGGACTACTTTCATTCTTGATGAGAGACGGCCAACGCCCGTTTGAAGCATGTCTTAATATCATTTGTCATCAAAATTTTACTACCCCTATAACCTTGTATTACTTACCTTTATTTATACTGCAAAATATTATGTAACCATACCAATCTTGATTAGTACGTGTTCAAAAAGTACTAATTGATACCGTATGTACGATCTCACCATGATTGGCGCAGAATGATCCTTGTTGTCCTTGCGCCATAAAACTACACCAACCATCAAAAAGTAAGAAATTTGATTTAAGCCATAAATTTGCAGTAGGATGTAAAATACCATCTATCATAAGGGATCCATCATCGGCCAAAGAGAAAAAAAAATATACACATGCAAAATTATTCCACACCTCTTAGGTTTTGATACCATAGATTAGCGTTTTTCCGACGGTTGGTTTTTCGGTTGCTCAAAATCCACTTTAGGCATCATTTTATTTTTTGTGGACCACCCTGATAGTGTTAGAAGTAGATATGAAGAACTTTCCAGGTAAGAAAGTAAAGTATATATTGTATGAAATTATGGTTGATAATTCTAGTTAAAAGTATTCGGCCTGCTGATCACTATAAGTTAGAAGCTAAATAATTTCGGTTTGTGTATGATTATCAAAATACATAAACATCCGGTATCTTTACATCCCAATATATATATCAGTTACTTAGACATTCGCGAAGATGTTGCTCTTAGAAATTTTATTATCTGCATCTAGTTCTAACACGTTGCTGGTTGCCTGTTTCTCGAGTCATGATGTTAAATATACTATTTGATCATTTTCACTTCTGAAATTTTCTGCAAATCCCACGAATAACTTAATAAGCCATCTCGGATCACACATTGAAAAACACTGCTGTAGGTCAATATTAATCAACCATACGCTGATGATTGTGATTTTTGTTTTCATGGACAATTAAATATCATGATTGGCTCGTCCTTTTATATTTGCTTGTAAATAATTATTTTAGCGTAAAAGCTGACATTACGTATCAACCAAAATATTGGGAAAATGCAATAGTTCAATACGAATAAAATTTTAGATTATATTCACAAAAATAGAGGACATGGGGATAATTCTTACTTACAAAAATAAATATTATATATAAATGTAATATTTAAAAAATCTTATATTAGTGTTTTTCAAAGGCCGGGCTGCGGCTCGGTATAGGACACTGGTACCAATTATAACGGGCTACGAAAGGTTCTCCTGGTATTTGTCATTTCAGTTTTATAAGCACTTTTCATGAATAAATATTTTATCGTGATAATAAAATCGTGATAATATATCGTGGTAATATATCATGAAAATATTCTGAGGAAAATGATAATCGCGAATTCGTCAGAAACCTCAGACTCAGAATACCTAAATAACATCTGTTCGCAACTACAGGTTAGCAAATGCCATATACAATACATCTTTATTTAATCTTTTAGTACATTATACATATTAAAGTTTCTAACAATAGAATAAATTTTTCGGTAAATTTCTCTAAAGAGTAAAATATTTTTTAATAAATGTACAAAAGTGTGGGATACGGGTTAAAAAACACAAGTTTTAAAAGGCTCAAACCCAAATAATAGAATTAAAAACAGATAAAGGAAATTTCAATATTCATTTTCATCATTATCTCAAATTGTATATCAGCTTTTTGTGTATATAACAATCCTTCAATGTTCTTGAATAGTGGACAACTATTTATTTGTTTTAACCAACCCGGTAGATTTTCCCATAATTTTATTGCAAAATAATTTATATTTTCTCTGCCTTTGTTTGTATTTGGTTTTTCTGTGTTATGTAATTTCGTCTATATCTAATCTTTTTTCCCCCAATGTGTTTTCACTTATTTTTAAGAAGCTTTCACTTATATTATTTTTGATTCTATTATACAGTATATTGTAAGCGTCATATTATGTACCATATTTTCTATTATGTTTAATAATTTATATCGTTTTATTGGTTCATTTTTTGTTAATTTATCTTTATATTTCATTATGTGTATGAAATTATTTTGAATTTTCTCTATATTGGATTTTCCTGCATTATCCTGTGCTGTTATTACATAATTTATTTTTGATAGTATTAGAGAGTGATATAGTTGTTCTAATATTTTTGGTGGTAGGGTATCTTTATTTAGTGCTATGATTCCTGCATTACTTCTAAGGTTTATAATTAATTGACTAATTTTTTCATTCCATGATATCTTTTCATCTATATATATTTTCCTAAAATTTTATTTTTTCTACTTGTTCAATATGTATATCGTTTATTTTTATAAAACAGTTATCATCATTTTCTATTTCTTTATTTTTATTTTCATTATCATTATTTTTGTTTTTCTGCATTCATTATTAATACATTTGCACCTATCCATTTTGGCAATTTGATTTGTATTTTTAAACATGTAAGTAATCATAAATGATCGAGAATATCTAAACATCGAAATTTTTATCGTTAGAGAAAGGGTATACCTCTCATTATGACGGATAATTAGAAGTACCTACAAGCCGATTACAATAAAGTGCGCCCTGTCCTTAAAACTGAATGAACTATCAAGATCTCTGATGAAAATACCAATAACCAATTAGTAAGGGGTGTATCACCAAAGTTCATATTAATAGAAGTGTTATGGGGTTTTTTGAACAGATTTTTATTTATTTATTTTTATAATTTAGTTATATCATTTAGTTATATTTATATTATTTATAATTTGAAATGATTTTTAACATTAATATCATTTATGGTTTAACATTTGAAATGAAGTATATTATATTTTTATAATCAGTTTTCAGTTTTGTTAAATTTTATTGTTAGTTTTCTTATTGATTTAATTTTTACTATTTGAGAACATTAAAACCCCATTTCCATAACATTTATTATTAAATTTGTTTATCCAGAATAAATTTGTAAATTGGCCGTTGATAGTGGTTAGTATACATTGGTTGACTTTTACCTAAATTTCAAATGCAAGATCGTAAAAATTAAGTGGATAGCTACGGTTATTTTTCAAAACGCGTTGTGTTTTAACTCAGGTTCTTTAAAACAGACATGAAACAATTATTCAAAAATTACTGCCTTTTATTTTATATTATAAACATGATAATATATTTTCTATTCCTTTAGAATTTAACAGTGTCATTTATATAAGCATTTGGAGCAATTACCAAATCTAAGTACTATCAATTTTCCACTTGACATATTTTTTTTTTTTTGTATTTAAACCTGATATAAGTAATTTTTGTAAAATAATTCAAATACTCATTTCACTATGAGAATTATGCTGGGGTATATAAACCGCCAGAAAAAAATTACACATTTCATTATAAGTTTAATGAGGAAAGAGACACTTATAATTATCGATTAATAGAAGAGAAAGAAAGGTAACTTTAACTTACATGTTACACCCTTAATGGCCCATGTTCGGAGTAGGATTGGGTCCCCTGGTCTGAATTAAATCTTCACATTGCAAAATTTCTCTCTCTCTCTCTCGGAGCGAGATTTGTGACGCACTTTTAAGTAAGCGCCATCTTGAAGATTTTTTTTTTGTATAAGGACTGCTAAAATCCTTATTTTCGCCATCTTTTCATTTGGCTTTTGTTAACGTATTAGGCGGCAATTTCGCCTAAATTGCAATTGTTGGCCGATTATGGTAGTCTGGAACTGGACGCACAGTCATGTGTGTGACATGACCTATTTATGCACGTGCAACGAGTTGACTATTTCTTGCTGCGATGATTTATTTATTTTCTTTCGACCAGGGATTTCGTCTAAACTTAAGTTTTTATAGGTTTCGGTTGCTGATGGATATTAGCCATATTGTAGGGAGCGAAATAGCAGTTTTTAGGTACATTGATTGGCCAAAATTATTTTGTTTGCAAGTTAAAAATGGGTTTAAAAAATTAAATATGATAGGTAGGAAAAAAACAAAAAGGTGGATTTGTATGTTAAGGGGTCCTGCGTTTAAAAAAAAAAGAAATTTAATTATAAGTGCCTTATTTATATTCAGAATTTTTTTAAGAGTGTTTTTTACTAGTAAAAATCAAATTAATTTAAATTTTGCGCCTTTGTTAATTCAACAGGCATTTTTAACAAGTATTTTCGTTGGTCACATAAAAAACAATTAAATTTAAAGTTCTTGAAAAGAAGTTACAAAGAATTTGATTTTTGTCTGTATGCATGTCCTGCACAGGAAACTTGTTTACTTCTTATTATGCCCATGATGAAGGTTTCTTTGGACGAAGGTGCCGCCTCTTGAATGGAGGTGTCTCCTCTTGAATTTTAATTAATGTGGCATAGTGTTATAGACGCAGTGTATAAATAATTGGAGGTACAACCCCATCTGAAAAAATTAAATAACAGGCGGCAGAATATCGAAAAAACAAAAACACTTAACAACATCTAAGAATATATTTATATATAGTGAGAGAGAGAGAGTGTATGTGTTTTTTATTTAATTATCTATTTATCTGCTCCTGGGTGTTTAGATTTAATTAGTTATTTTAAAAAGGGGATTTTCAATGTTCACCGTAACGTAAGTCTATGACAATAGCGAATTTTAATTAAGGCAAATAGTAAGATGAAACTCACTGGTTTAAAGAGTTTGATGAAAAGCGATTTGAAATTCTTTAAAAATCAAATTTAAATATTGTGGAACTTTTTGTCTTTGAATAAAGTAACGGAGTACTGTATAATCATTAAAATAAATACTGGAAACAATTTGCAACTCCAGAATAGGATTATATAATTTAATAACACAAAAAAATACTATACAAATTTAGAGGAAAAAATTTCATAAGTAGTATTTTAAAGAAGTTCGCTTAAGTGCGCAAACTGCTTATTTGCACGAAATTTCGCTGCCGTGTTGATGTGCACTTACACCGTTATGACCGTACTAATGATATAAATGCACTAAATAAATGGATAAGTAGTATACAATGAAACTGTGCAGGAAACATAAGCTAAATTAAAAACAAATTTAATTTGTTTATATTTATGTAATGAGTATACAAGGTCTGTTCGGAAAGTAATGTCATACATTCTATCGTGAAGCGACTATTCGCAGCGCCCTCTATTATCCGCCGGGATCGATGGTGATGTAAGTCAACTACCGAGCGAGTGCTTGCTTATATACAGGTATTATTATGTAAATAAGTGTTTTTTTCCATACTTGTAGACTTGGTGACATTACTTTCCGGACAAACCTTGTATATATATAAAAAAAGTTTTCCTCGCCCATTCTTGGCGGTAACAGGCTTTGGGACGGGCAGAGCGCCATGTTCCCAAGCCTCTTTTTACATCACTTCTTAATGTGCCATGTCTAGAAACTTCCTGACAATGTGACACGTGTTTAGGATTGTGGCTTTTTGTATTTCAATGTAGGTGTTTGGGTCAATGTTGAGTATCTCCAAATTCGTCGCAAGCGTTTTTGGTACTATCCCTGTTGCTGAGATGACTAACGGGATGATGAGGATCTTTTCCATACCCCATATATCTCGTACTTCATGTCTGAGATCTTGGTACTTGGTGATTTTCGTTGTGTAGGTTGTCTGTATGTTATTGGTGTTGGGTACTGCTATGTCGATTAAGTACGTGGTCTTATTCGATTTATCGACGAGGGTTATGTCAGGACGGTTATGTGGGACTGTCTTGTCTGTTATGATTGCTCTATCCCAGTAAAGCTTGTGTGTTTCGTTCTCATGCACGGTCTCTGGCTCATATTTGTAGTACGGGCATTTTTCTGTCAGAAAGCCAGCATTCGCTGCCAATTTCTGGTGGACTATTTTCGCTACTTGATCGTGCCTATGTTTGTAGTCTGACTGCGCAAGGATCTTGCATCCTGCCATCACGTGTTGGATTGTCTCCGATGCCGCATGACAGTGTCTGCATTTGTCGCTTTCTATGTCTTTTCTCTGGATGAATTTCTGATTGTTCCTTGTTGCGATCACTTGGTCTTGGATGGCTAGCATGAATCCTTCTGTCTCTGGCTGGAGAGTGCCTTTGGCCAGCCAAGAATTTGATGCCTTTTTGTCAACGTGTGGTTGTTGCAGGTCATTGTAGTGCCTGCCATGTAATGGTTTTCCGGCCCAAGTTCTCAGTTTCTGTTCGTTGGCTGTTTCGAGGACACGCTCTTCGGTACTACACAGGTTTAGTGGCGTGTAATTTGCATCTGCTTGTATTATGGCTTGGATGAGTGGCGATCGGGGACTCTTCAACTGGAAGTATTGCCTCATGCTCTGGATCTGCTTGTCATGTAAGTCTTTGAGGTCCGCTTGTCCGCGTCCTCCTTCTTCCCGGGGTAGTGTTTGCCGTTCAATTGCCGTTGCAGGGTGTAGTTGTCCGGCTCTTCTCTGGATGGTTCTCATTTTCCGCTGGAGTTGTTCTAGTTCAGTGTTGGTCCATTTGATGATCCCGAAGGAGTAGGTGAGCACTGGTACCGCATATGCGTTAATTGCTTGCGTGGTGTTCTTCCCGCTCAGTTTCGTCTTCACAATGCTTCTAAGTCTTTCTTGGAATGCTTGCGTGAGCTGGACCTTGACTTTCTTGTGCTCCTGCTGCCGTTTTTGCATTATCCCTAGGTATTTGTAGGTTTCGCCCTCGTCCAAGGTCTTCAGTAGTCTCCCGTCTTCTAGTTCGATGCCTGGCAAATCCTCTTTGCTATTCTTCTGTATTTTGCACTTATCGAGGCCGAATTCCATTCCTATGTCCTTGGAGAATGTCTCTGTTATACTGATGAGTTGTCGGAGTTGGGTGATTGTTGGCGCGTATAGCTTGATGTCATCTATATACATGAGGTGGGACAATTTATGTAGGTTTCTCTTGTCTTTCTTCAGCATGTATCCGTATTTACTTGTGTTCAGCATCCTTGACAAGGGGTTCAACGCCAAGCAGAACCACTGGGGGCTTAGTGCGTCTCCTTGAAAGATTCCGCGCCGGATGGGGATCTCGGCCGTTTCTATTTTACTGTCTGGCGTGTTTAGCTGTAACCTGGTTCTCCATTGTTTCATGCTGCTCTGTAGGAATCGGATGATTGAGGGATGCACTTTGTATATGCTGAGTATTTCAAGGAGCCACGAGTGCGGAACAGAGTCGAAAGCCTTCTTGTAGTCTATGTATGCGGTGTTGAGTTTTCGCTTTTGTTTTCTTGCTTGTTCCAGGATAACTGAGTCGATGGTAAGCTGCTCTTTACATCCCAGAGTCCCTTTCTGGCATCCCTTTTGTTCTTCCGTCATTAAGTTGTTGCTTTCGCTGTGCCGGCTTATTTTTTCAGAGATGCACCCCGTGAGTATCTTATACAGGGTGTTGAGGCACATAGTGGGTCGGTATTTCGCTGGGTTACTTTTATCCTAGTCCTTCGGTAGGAGGTAAGTTATTCCCTTGCAGAGGAATTCAGGCATTTCGCTGGGGTCTTCAATTATCGCCGTAAGTTCCTTGGCTAATGGGCCATGGATGCTGGTAAATTTCTTGTACCAGAAGTTGTGTATGCCGTCAGTACCGGGAGCTTTCCAGTTGTGCGTACGTTGGATTACCTGCTGGAGTTCCTCTATCGTGATGCCCGTATACTCCATCTCTTCTATTCCCCTCGTAGCCTCCATTTCTTGCTGAATCCAGGGGGCGCTTTTGTGCTGTACTTCATTGGACCATAGTGTCTTCCAGAAGGTCTCTATTACTGCTGGCTTTGGGGCTTCGTACTTGTCTTTGTTCGCTGGGGTCTCTCGAAGCTTCCTGTAGAAGGCCTTCTGGTTTGTTTGGAATTGCTTGTTCTGTTGTTTTCTGTTGGCAAATTCTTTGTATTTCCGGAGTCTTCTGGCGTATACACCCAGTTTTTGTTTGAGGGTATCCAAATATTCGCTGATGTGTTTATTGGGCTCTTCGTGCCTTGTATGGGTCCTATTTCTCTTAAGGGCCATCTTCACTTTCCTCACTAATTTCTTACCCCTATTTCCCTGCATGTACTGAGTTATTCGCCCTATGCTTCTGCGGAGCTCTTCTATTCTGTTTTGCAGTCCCACTTTCCATGGTTGTTATGTTTTGCTCCCTCTATTACTTTGGCCTTCGTTCCTTACTTCGTACCCATTTGCGCGTGATATCGCTACAGCTGTACAGTATATAGCAGTGTGTATTTCCCGTAGGGAGTTGTTGTTCTGTAGGTGTACTGGCAGGGCATGCTCGTTAAGGATCTTGATTGCTTTGCAGGGTCTCCAGGATGCCGATTGACGTGGTATTCTTGGTCTTGTTGCCGCATCCGAGCCTTCATATTCCCCGAGAGCACAATGTAAATCTTCCATTTTCTATACTCCCCGCCCCCTCTCTTCATTTTCCACGTTCGGTTGGGGCGGCTCTCTTACGCTAGTTGGTGCTTCTAGGTTGGCCACGCTGGTTGGAGTGTTTGCTAGGTTATTAGTGACTTCGTCTCTTAACTTTTGTAGTAGGGGCTCCGCTAAGAGTTTTATGGTTACTATGTTCCTGCGTTGAACGGTTATTCTTTTTATACTGACGTCCAGGTGTGGGACTGTAGTTTGTGAGTTCAGTTTCTAGATTCGTAATGGTGTAATAAGTGCGCATGATGTAGGTGTTCATATCTATTGTCCATGACATGCGCTGGCGTGCTCTTTCAGCCCTAGTGGTTGCACCTATACTAGGCTGCAAAGCACTATGGGCTCTGTTGGTTCTAGTTGCCATATAATTGGGGGCGCCGGTACCTCCAAGGAGAGACCGTTACATATTTTTCGAACGGACCCCACTGCTTAAAGTCCGAACGCGGTTCTGTTTCGAGAGTGCGACAACCTATGCTTCATTCATACTTTGATTATTGTTCATATCATCATAATCTGAGATAGCCTATTTCACGTCGCCGGGGTACCGAGTGGCACTCCAACGGCATTCCGGATGTTGCTGTGGCGTCAGCTAGCTACATATCCGGTTTTCCATGATCCAGTGGTAATTTCATTGCTTATTAGTACTTTTTCCGATCACAGTTGGCACCAACAGTGCATTATCGCTTTTTTTAAATATATTTCTCTTCTGTTTTTTAAATATTTCAGATTGCACTAGACAGATGACATTGTATTTTCCGTTGAGCAATTTTTTAGCTCTTTCTTTTTTTTTTGTCTATTTCGAGAATCGAACCTTCGTTTATAGTATACACTTTCTGGTTAGAAGACAGGTGCTTATACCACGGGCCACACACATACATACATACATACATACATACACATACATACATACATACACACATACATACATACATACGTGCGTGCGTGCACACATCCATCAATCCATACACATACACACGCACACATACATATATATATATATATCATCATCATCATATTCAACCATTATCTATCCACTGCTGGATGAAGGTCTCTCCAAATGCTTTCCACACAAGTCTATCCTGAGCAATTCGCTTCCACGTCACCCCAACCTGTTTTCTTATTTCATCCACCCATCTAGTTTGAGGACGTTTTCTAGGTCTTCGGTGGTCTCTTGGAATCCAGTTCAGAATTTCTGTTGTCCATCGTTGATCAGTTCTTCTTGCAATATGCCCAGCCCATCGCCATTTCAGCCCTTTTACTTTAACAATGATGTCCTCTACTCTAGTTTGCTCTCTCACCCAAGTGTTTCTTTTTCGATCTCTCCTAGTTATTCCAAGCATGCACCTCTCCATGCTCCTTTGCGTTGTCTGTAACTTTCGTATTGCTCCAACTGTTAGACTCCATGTCTCTGATCCATAAGAGAGGACTGGCAATACACACTGGTTGAAGACCTTTCTTTTTAGACACAAAGGCAATTTCCCCTTCAGGATAAAACTGTTTCTTCCAAATGCACTCCAGCCAAGTTTAATACGTCTGTTGAGTTCTTTCATAATGTTGCCATCCATTGAAATCAGCTGGCCAAGGTAAATATATGAATCAGCAATTTCTAGCTCAGTGTTGTCAACTTGTATTTTTGTTTCCTCTACAAAATTATTGAACATGATCTTAGTTTTTTGTAGGTTCATCTTGAGTCCAACTTCTTTACTTCTAGTTGAGAGCTCTTGTACCATGTCTTGGAGTTCTGATGGGTTCGTTGAAAAAATAACAATGTCATCAGCAAACCGCAGATGATTTAAATATTCACCATTTATTTTTATTCCCTTGTTATTCCAATTTATCTGGAACAGATTTAACCCACGCATGTTATAAAGTGAACAATATAAAAAAAAGATAAATGTAAGAGAACAATAATACTATTTTAAAAGGGATGTAGAAAACTGTTTTTCTAGAAGGATCCAGATAAATAAATATATATGCATGTGACTTGAGAATATTCGTAAGGAACCTTATCAAAACTCACATGCGTTGTGCTTTTCCTGGAGGCATATTTTATATATGAGAAATGGTGTCTCATAGAGTTTCATTGAAATGGCACATATGTGAAAATAGTGGGGGGGGTATTATTTATTTGTATTTGTAGCCCATTAAATATTATGATTAATCGATTGTATAAATGAAATTCGATTGAAAATTTAAATTTTCTTTCCAGAAATCGGAATACGGCGCAATAAGTGGCAAAATATCTAGTTCAAACCGTACGGAGATTTTTTGGAATTTTTTTCGTTTCACTGAAAAGCCATAAACAGAAAATATAACCGGTTCGTTTAATACTTCATTTTGAGTGCTCAACCGGTATTTTTATTTTCGTAGACGGGACCCGTTTTTCACCGATGACAATTCTGTCCAAAGAAAATAACTTACTCGCAGCTGGAGGGAATGCTCGGTGAAGGGAAGTGAATTCGTTTTTATGTAATTTATTCTCTTACTTGGTTTAGAAAACACTTTTATGTGCTGAGAAGTTCTACACAGATAATCGCGACCGTACGTCATACCACTGTCAACCTTGACAGCTGATGCAAAATACAAATATGCTGAGCCAGTGGTGTAGGAAATGGGGGACTAAAGCGTCTCCCATTGGATATTAAGACATGTTGTTTCCTTTAACGTCGAATAATATGACCTCTTTTAAAACTACTTGAGTCCACCCCTATAATTTTGGAATTGCTATGCTTCTGCACTAAATGGTGGAGCCAAACGAAAGAGAGAGAGAGAGAGAAAGAGAGAAAATCCCACCAATTGCACGTATATTCTGGCATTAATAGTCTTTTCCATTTTCAATCTAAAACTTTGCTGCACATTTTGTTGGGTACTTAAACATTTAAGATGGAAGTTGAGCTCGTTGTGCACTGAATGCTTATCTTCAAGTTTGCTTTACTAGACATATTTGGTGTATTTTTCAAACTAAAATGTTTATTTTGAGAGCCCTACTTGCCTGGGATCTTGAAAGAATTGCATTGCAAGTAAAAGTATTGCCACGTGTGAATTGGATGGCACCAAGGAGTCTGCTACACCACCCAAATTTCTTGACATACACATCCCCTAAAATTCAAAGTTCATGTGCCCGCCAAATATTCAAATTACAAGAAAAAATTACATATTGCGCAACTTATTTTTCTGTACTCTTTCTGCACATGTAAATTGTAATAATATTTTATGTGTAGCAATTTTTCAAAGAAAAAATACGGAAAAGGATACCAAGAGGGTGAAAGGTACCATATGAAGTAAAATCCTAAATTATCAACTGGCTGTGAATGGAATAAATGTCCAAGAAGAAATGCTTGAATTTTGTTTTCCTCCGAATAAAAAAAAAAGAACTTTTTTTGTGTAAATATGGACGAATTATTTTATTGCTACAGAATATTTTATTTCGTTTCTTTTTTGGTAAGTACATTTTATAAGAAAAATTAAAATCTTGAAGGTAAATTTCACACCCCTTAAACGAAGTTTGACACCCCTCCCCTCCGAGCACTGTTCTTACGGACACCCCTGGATGGCACAATAATGGATGAATGTTAATAAAAAAATTGTAAGCTTAGCTATTATAGGCTTGGTAAGATACACAATCAGTGTTAATTGAAAATTTAATTTATTTTAAAATTTGGACTCTTAAATCGTGGTTTCGTAATTTGCATCTACCATAAATTATATACTGGTGGATATTGCATTTGCAAGTTTTATTTTTGCTGTTGATTATGCAAAATAAACATGGGTAGATGAGAAGAGGTTATAGAAAATATTGTGTGAGAAAAGGTTGAGTTTCAAATAAATATTATTCGTTTGGATGGGTCTAAATATTTCTGTTCCATTTGATGCGAATTCTC
>QLNU02005773.1:8279-28804 GCA_006491805.2 Dysdera silvatica | reverse complement strand
GGTATCATCCAAGTGTACTCACATTTCATCACGTTATCTTTTTTAAAACCACTTCAGCCCCGCCCCCCAACCTATAATATTTGAATTGTTAAGTTACTCTTCATAGTTACTGTCAAATGAGAATTTACCGCCAACCCCTTTGTGCAAA
This sequence comes from Dysdera silvatica, assembly GCA_006491805.2. Classification (NCBI taxonomy): domain Eukaryota; kingdom Metazoa; phylum Arthropoda; class Arachnida; order Araneae; family Dysderidae; genus Dysdera; species Dysdera silvatica. The sequence goes on along the minus strand of QLNU02005773.1, from coordinate 28,656 downwards.
GCCTTGCGCTGCTTTAATTAGGGGCGATGATATTCTGGGAATTTCAACTTTTCTCTTGCCGGGTTTCTTTTTAAAAATTACAAAAATTCGTTTTGTTTTCTATAATTCTTTTATGTTTCTTTGGAAATTAGTGTCTTTACCAAAAATGTTACATAACTTTCCAGGGAATTTTATGTTACGTTCAGGGAATTTCGTTTGAACTTACAATCATCCCTATTTTATCTAACGCGTAAGTAATTTTTATGGAGCAAGGTCGTTTGCGCCAGTGCCGTTCTGTAGCGCGATTTCAATTTCCACCGCTTGTCATGGTAATGGTATTCCGGCGGTTTGGATTTTAAAATCGGTGTTGTGTCCTTTACCGATCATGGACACGTGGTACGGAAAACTGCTTGCGTTGGACCCTTGAGTCAAGAAGGAAATGTGTAAAATGTGTGCTTACACGTGAGTAGACGTCAGATAAGAAAATTATTTTTAAGACCTGCTATTTGCGCTTACAAAAACCAGGAAAGCATCCTACTTAGACGTATATCCTACACAGAGACCTCTTGCCACTTGAGGTGTTTTTACCCCCTCCCCCAACTACAGCTAATGGGTTTTGGGGGGTCCTGTTCTTCGCGCGAAGTGGTTATATTTTTGTAGGGAAGACGATGTATAATTTGCATAATGAAGATTTTTTTTTCTTCTAAGTAGTAAAGCGGGCTATTATTTTTTAGTTGCCTGCTTGTATCTCAATAGCTACTAAAGATGATACGCGCTCAGGCTCTGTATTTCGTATTACTTTCGTGGGGGTGGTGCTCATCAGACGGATGCAACTGAAGTCGAAAACTGACTTTTCTGTATTGAAGTTTCGGGTTCGGGCTTCGAAAATTGAGCCCTCAAAACTCAACTGTAGTGGCTACCCTGCCTTTGAGTTTGTTGGCCTAGATTTAAACGTCAGTTAGCTTGCTTGTAGGAAAACGCATCAGGGTTCGATGCAGTGGTATAGGAAAGGGGACAGGCCCCCCTAGGGTTGGATGTCAAACATTATCCCTAAGGTTGCATTACAACCTTTTAAAGCTACTTGAACCTCTCATAAGTTTTAAAATGTTGCTCTATTGGTTCGAGAGTCTGTCTCATCGGTCTGTGGGGTTCTGGTTCAATGACCCGTCGTTTTCATGGATGTGGGCGCAGAAAATTTACCTTGTGTGCATGGGATCTAGTAGCCCGGGGCCTGCCCTCAATATTCTGAAATTATGATTTTAATGTGATACAGATGTATAAACATGCATAAAATATTCTTGCCCCCCCCAATAATTCTTGGAGAACTCCATGTTGAGGCTCATCTGTCAACATCTACATTAGGCCAGCCAGTAGATTTTTAAAACAAAGGCTTTTCATGCAGCAATGTAGGAGAGTTCAAGTACCACGTATACCCCTGCCCATTTCAACTACCCCACCAATGAAGGCCAGTAGCGCCTTAAGTGGCCTTTGATAAACAGTTTTTGTTCAATTATTTTATTTACTCTATGTTTCATTCTATCTGAATACAAAATACCTTAATAGTGAAATAATATATATTTAAAAATGTATAAAAAAGCATTTATTTCAAAGTTTGTAATAAAAGAAATTAGATTTAATCGAAATCTTGTGGATCATAAGTATTCTTAATTTATTTATCTTTTAATCTTCTTAATTCGATAAATCTTTTTATCATTGTGTTATGTCAAAACATTTTTTAAGGGCGGCTAAACTTTGCTTTGCCCAGGGCCACTAACACCGTAAGTATGGCCCTGGATTGGCAGCTGACCTATATTCTTGAAATATACATTTTAGGGAAAATAAGTAGTTTTTTTAGTTGACTTTATATCATGTGCTGAAGGTTTTATCACTTAATTGAAATTTCACAGAAGGTTCAGCAACTTATTTAATATGTATTATGAATTCATGGAGGTGTAGATGTAAACTGTTTTCAATGGCATTAATCAATTGACGTGTGATTTGCCAGTTATGAAATTTAGAAAAGTAATGATTGTTTGTCTCTTTACCTTTCAGATGCAACCGATAAAAGGATAGTTGTGGAGAAGCCTGTTGTTGAATTAGATGGAGATGAGATGACAAGAGTGATATGGGAAAAGATCAAAGAAAAGGTAATTTTAAATGCATAATAATTATTATTAGGATATATCCTTCTGTTTTCTTCTTTTTGTCCCACCATAACATTGTTTTATTGTATCTTTACTTATTTGTTTCACTACTGTTGTAGGTAGGCATACAGTATAGTCATAACAATAATCGTGCAAATAAAAAGTAAATATACTGTAGTTGTCTATGTATAATGCGAAACGAAACCATATGAGACATCAATAACAGGAATCACATGCCTGCGCCAAATCGAAAACGCTACCTCATGGCAATGCTGACATTGAGAGGGGTTTAGTATTGGTAAATGCATGATTCACAGCAGGTATCAATTAAGTTCCAGTTAATTAGTCCAGTATTAATCCAGTTTAAAAAGAACAAGCACTTGAAAGAAAGTCTTGTAAGGTTGATATTTAAGCTTAGCGGATTTCAAATAATATTAATTCGTCACTCTCTAATTCTCAAGTAACTCGGTAGGTTTTCAACATTAACAATAACCATCATTATTGCATTTATAAAGTCCTTTACCTTACCCTTTGTATTGCGGACGGACAGACAGAAAAACAAAAAACTAAAGGCAATATCAAGTTCAATATCAATTGAAACTCACTAAAAAAACAGGCAAACCAAATCCATTGGAAAACTATAGGTTCTAGCATATCATGGCCTTTAACTACTCTTCTTCCATCCTAAAAAGATAAAACCATATGAGATTTTGAATCGTAATTAATTGGCTAATTGCTTTTACTTTAATTTAATTGTTAATAAGGCATTGAGCTGTTTCCCCTTACTCTGTGTACATACTTGAGGAAATAATATATGGTAGAAAGGAAGAGAAGATTAAAAGCAAGGTGACAACATTATTGGCACATCTGCAGAGGTAAGGGTGTATAGGAGAGAGAATTTCAGAAAAGCTAATATGCGCATGTAATACTCGCTCATTTTATAGTGGTATCAGTTATGAATGCCATCTTCAGACATGCATTGATTTTCAGTACAGTGATATAAATGTGACTTGTTCGTCTGCCATATGGTACATCCAGGTATGAATCAAACTGGTGCTACCAATGCTTGTCACTCCGCACTCCCTAAGCTACATAAATCTAGATCTCTGAGAAAACATTAAGCCCTAGGATGGCACTTGTAATTACACATGCACCATAAAATTCAGATTGCTTTGAGGATGAGCGGGTCACATTAATTTTTCATGTCATTCACCATTACTTGTGTTCCAGATGACCAATCGTGCGGATATAAAAATTACCCATCATACAGAGAGAACGCTGCTGGATTATTCTAACTTGTTTTTCTGTAATGGAAGCATGTAAATAAAAAAAGATCCGGGCAGGTGGAATTATTTGTGTGTATATAACAGGATGTCTACTCATCTGGAATACCTGGAAAAGTCAGGGAAATTTGAAATTCATTGTTATAATAAATAACTTATTAAAATAATTTTTCTGAACTATGCTTTTCGTACCACATTGCCTACTGAAAATTTTGAAAAACTGTACTTCTGACTAAACTTCTTCCAAAAGTTACCATTTTGCACCAAAACTAATATAATTTATATAAAATTATTAAGCCTATATATTTCTCAGGAGAAAATGTTTGCCAAATATGTAACTAAAACTTGAAAAACAAAAAGTGTTTTTAGCTAAATTATTTAATCTGTAAGGAATTTTTATTATACCAATCTCCTTTACTATATATACAGTCATGCACATTTCAATTGAAATAGAAGATTAAGCATCAACTTTGCGATTATATAGTTGAACTCTCTGGTAATAAACCTAAAAAGGGCTGAATGGAAATGTTACTGTAAATATTTAATTAGTACAAGTTTTTAGTGTAAAGAAATACTTTTTAATACAGCTTTTGAATTTGTAAATTCACTATAATTGAATGATAAATGGCGTTGGAGTTTGCGTTAATCGATTTCCTGGCCTTGAAACTTATTTTGATTGCGCATATTTGAGTGCCTTGTGTGTTGTTTACTGTAATTAGTAACTGGTAATCGATTAAGTGGAAAAGTCAGGGAAGTTTGAAATAGAATTTGTGTAGACAGCCTGATATAAATATGTGGATGTTTTTCAGTTAATTTTCCCATACTTGAAATTGGACTGCCTCTATTATGATCTGGGCTTGCCATACAGAGATCAGACGAATGATCAAGTGACGTTAGATGCAGCGATGGCAATCAAGAAGCACAGTGTCGGAATCAAGTGTGCCACTATCACGCCTGACGAAGCTCGAGTTGAAGGTATGTTGTATCTCCCACTAACAATGAATTTACTATTGAAAAAATTTTGTTTTCTGATTTATGATCAGCTTTTTCGCCGTTAACTCGGGTTCGACTGCCAACGGTGCGAAGAATGCTTACTCAGATCTCGTAAAGATCGCTCTGCTCACTGCAGTCCGGGGTTTAGTTTCTCGAAAAATTGGGGGTCCAGAGGTTTGTATTCCTTGGAAAACATTAGGTCTGGGTACAGCATGACCATTGTAGCCCTTCAGCCATAAAACCACAAGCAAATAAATAGTTCTCTTTTACTATATATTAAAGAGGACATTTGGGCTTTCAGTGCATTGGTAAGCTTAGTCACAGTTTCATAAACAAGTCCTTCATTAAAATTTTGTCACTCCTATTCATAACTGGTACGTAGGTGCCAATCCTTCGAATATTTTATCCGTCTTCCGGTCGGAAAAAGATTTCTGATTCTGGTAGATTTCATCTAAAATTCCCAGTGTTTTTTAAAAAAAAATTTAAATACCTGTATTTTTTGATACATATTTAAATTTTTGCACATTTGTGTATATTTAATAATAAATAAATGCAAATATCGGTAAGTTAAACGAACTACGTTGTATCATTGTATATGAGATTTTGATGTGATGTATATTTCTACATTATATAATTGGACTACATTGTCATATTAGTTACTTTAATGGATTGAACCCTGTTAAAAATGTTAGTTTATGCCAGGGTTCGCATGGTCCTTAAAAACTGCTAAGAAACTCCTTACTATTCCTTTAATAAATTAAGGAAATGTGTATTGAGAAAAAATGTGGACTCCTTAAAAAATGTTGTTGAGGTCCTTAAATATACTCCTTGAAAACTCCTTAATTTTTATTTTGAAGAAATAAGTATGAACCCCTGTATGCAGTACGCTTTTTGATCAGGTACAATCCCAAAAATCTAACAAACAAATATTTAAAGAACCAAGGAAAATTTCTCAGAAATTGTAATGGTCTTTTTCTTGTTTCAAATATTTATTTTCAATACTTTTTTCCTGCCCTACAGAATTTAAGCTGAAAAAGATGTGGTTGAGCCCTAATGGAACTATTAGGAACATATTGGGTGGAACTGTGTTTCGCGAACCCATCATTTGCAAATCTATCCCTCGCCTTGTGCCCGGATGGACAAAAGCCATCGTTATTGGAAGGCATGCTCACGGAGATCAGGTAAATTTAAAATATGATATATAACTGTTTATATATATATATATATACACACTAGTAGTTGAAAGATAATCTACAGAGTTGCAATTTACATCCAATGAATGCGCCATTAATTTTAATTTGATGTGCAAATATGATAATTTCCATGGGAACTGATCAACTGTTCTGTAAAAGGCATGAAGAAATGGCTGAGGTATACATTGTTTTCATAAAGCCCTGTGGTGTGATATAGTGGTGGCATGTTTAGTTACCATGGGGGATAGTCTGGGTTCGATTCCAGCAGGTAATCAACACGCTCCCCATAGATAGCAGAAACTTGTAGTTAGTTCTCTGTGCACATAATTCCCATGATTCTTGAAAGGTATTTCCCGAACAAAGCCAGTAGTGTTTCGGAGGCACACCCCTCCTCCTTCGCCCACTGAACATGGCGAATACAAGGGATGTAGAAAGGGTAACTTTTGCTAGCAGTGTGCCAAGTTGAAAAGGAGCAACATAATCAAACACTCTAATTTCCGTATTATGCTTATAATGTCTTGCATTTTTAATTTTTATGTACATTGCGATTGACAATGTGAGGTCTTTGAAAAACGTCATTTGGTCCTTGAAAATTCCTTAAAAAGTCATTGAATTTCATCAGGATAAAAGAGTGGGAACCATGGTGCAGTGTAATCTTACACCTTAAAACATAAACAAGAAAATTTCATTTATTTATGTTTCATTTATCTAGAATCTGTATTATATGCACTAACACTCCCAAAATATGCATCTTCATACACTTCATACCCTTTGTGACATTTTGTACAATTCTTTTGATTATTTTTACCTCATTTTTAACTTTTTATTTGATATTGGCTTTTCTCGTCTGATCGAATTTTATTTGGTTTTAATTTTTTCTTACTTTAATACCATATGGACCGGTGGTTCCCAACTTTTTCAAGCCGCAACCCACTTTTATAGTAGTAACCAAAAGATCCGCGACCCTCAAAACACATTAAATACAAAATTATATTACATATATTACTTATACATATTGCATTATGTACAGTGGTCCTAATTTTTATTATATTATGTACAGAGTCCATTGTCGAATTGTCCTCCCCAGGTGAGCCCCACATTGGGTAACACTGGTGTAAATGGTCTCACCTTGTTTGGCAGACTGATCCTTTTGCCATAAAAATACAACCAACCAACCAAATTTGTATGCCTAAAATGAAATGGAAAAAAAAAAGCACTTAAAATGAATAAGTATGGAATCAAATTTTTTTATTTACTTAAAAAGCGGATGTCTAGTGTCATAAAATCAGTATGTATGTTTTATTTTTAACAGGCTGGCTAAAAGTATTTAACACAAACACAGTGCTATACATTAAACAGCTCGATTTTTATTAAAGTATATACAGTGTGTCTCTTGACATTTTTAAACTTTGAGTAAACTGTATCGTCGATCATTCGTTCAATGGCATTATTATGGATGAAAAGTTTCTGTATCTACTGAACTTATGGACAGTATAAAATTTTTCTCTTACACCTGGATCTTCTGTCGGTAAATCTGTGTCTTTGCCAGTAATAATTGTCTACTCATTTTAACTTGAAAAAAAAGTATCGTTTTTACTTAACCCAAATTTTAACCCCATGACTTTTTGCCTGCGATCCATGGAATTTGTTCTTTTTTCTCTTGGTACTGTTTGTTTCTTCCACCTTCATTTAGTGAAGGCCTGCTTCAAACTTCGTTCTGCTACTTCGTAACCAAGGATAGGCACATTTCTATTTTGCTTAAAATTACTGAAACCCTTAAAATATGCATTTATTCCTAAAATTCACTGTTTATATGTATTTAGTTGCACTAGCGATAAAAATGGGCTAAAAGATGCAATTGCATATAATCTGCATTTTATTAATGACTATGCTGCACTTTGAAATTATGAAACTACAGTTCTCCCCATCCTTAAATAGGTCATAGATAATCAAATACCCCACTTATAAAAATAAAAATCTATTAACACTGAAAAATTTCCCACAGGGTCAATGTTAAATTTTCACGCTTAACAAATAATATTTGCAGGACTACAATCTCGGTATAAAAATCAGTGCTTAAACAAGGAGAGGGAGAAAAATATTCAGAGGGAAATTTTTCTTTGTAAGTGGCTACCCCATCAATTGTGTGGAGAATTTTCAAGATCCTCCTTGTTGCTCACCGTAGGTTTGATTCCGTAACCCTTACAATGTTCGGTAAAGGTCCTCATAAAGCTTCGAGGCCTGCAGCAACACAACCCTTGCTATCCTTACACCGTAGAACTGAAGTCTCCCTATTGGGATGCAAGGACTATTCCCTTTTTTCTCAGAATTGCGGGTCCCTTTCTTTACACTTTTGGATAATGTAATTAGCCTGGCCCAGTTATTGGTTGTCCGTTGCATTGTGAAAAGCCTTTTTTCCGAGTAGACATCGAGTTTATGGGATAAACCGAAAGTTTTAGAAACGATGAAAAATAATTTACACACAATTAAGTAAAATTTGCAGAAGAGTTTCAAACTTCCGCGTGGGCAAAGCTGTATGCTATTGTATTTGTTTTTTAATTAAAAAATGCATAGATATGTATATAAATTTTTATACATGGTATTATTCTTTTAATGCTATTTCGGGTTTATTATGCATGTGCTAGTATACTAAAATATTTAATTATGTGTGTGTAGCTGGATAATCGAATAATATTTGCTGGAACCGTCAATATTCATTTCCGTGGGGCCACCTCTTTAATAGCAAATTGCCCTCGACCCACAATACTGCATTTCCTTTGCAGCATTTTCAAGAATTGTAGATTATCTTTAATTTCAAGCATGAATGTATGCTTTCACATTGTGTATATAGATCTAATTTATAATTAATCTTATCAGTAATTTATTTCCTACTTTTTGTATTCCAGTATAAGTGCACAGACCTTGTGATCGAGAAACCAGGGAATTGAAATTCTTTATACGCCAAAACGACGGTAGCTCACCACAGAAGTTGAAGTATTCAATTTCCAAATAGTGAGGTGCTGTCATGGGAATGTACAACACGGATGATGTAGGAATTTCTGATTTTTTTTATTTTATAGCAAATTATAGGCAAAGTTAATGTTGGTTACATTAAGTTGAATAAAATATTAATGCTTATTACTTTAATTTCTTGTTATTTGGCTGATTGTAGTCAACTGGATTAATTGTTTCGGTTTTTACAGTCCATTAAAGCTTTGCCAAGAGTTGTTTCGAATATGCTGTTCAGAAGAAATGGCCTCTGTATTTAAGCACAAAGAAGTACCATCTTGAAACAGTATGACGGCAGGTTCAAGGATATCTTCCAAGATATATATGAACGGTAAATACTTTAATCCAACTTTTTTTAAACCTTTTAAACTGCCACGTTCTGTAATTTAAAAGTATGCTTTGTGTCGTAGCATGCGTTATTTTTCACGTCTCTTTGTATTGAACTGCCTTGTGGATTGGCTATTTCGGATCACATTCCCCTGACGTGTGTGTGTGTTGATTGTTTGGCAGTTGCGTTAACTCTGAGAAGGGTTGTAATACATGGTTCCCATGATCTTGTTTTTGCGAAGTTAGTCCTTGAAAAGTACTTGAAAACTACCTAAAATATGGTTGGTCGTTGAATTTTTCTCAAAAATCTTTTAATTTTGGCTTTGGCTAAAAAAAAAGCAGGAGGTATTTTTCCTTATTTCCGGAACAAACCACTAATGCTTTGGACACATCTCCTTCCCACACTCACGGAGCAGGCTAAGGACTAAAAGGGATAGCTTTTGCTAACAGTTTGCCAAGTTGAAAAGGAATAACATAATTAAACTCTCAATTTTAATATTATGCTTATAATCTCTTGCATTTTTAATTTTTATGTATATTGCTTAACAGTGGCAGGTTCTTGAAAACACATATTTTGTCTTTTAAAAGTCCTTGAATTTCATCAAGTAACAGAGTGGGAACCATGTAATAGTACCTTGCAAAAACTTCATATACAGAGAAAGTAAGCATTGTTCCTGTGCATTGATAGACTATAGCAAGTATACTCTTATATGCATCCAGGATTTGCACTGGTCCCCGATTCGATTCCAGCGGGTGGTGTCCCTTTTTCTCCTATACTGTAGCAACCCCTAGTTTGAGCTTAAACGTGAATGTCTGTAATTATATGTTATTTCAGATGCACGAAAGACCTCTGTTTTTAACCTAGCCCTGTTTCATGGCTACCAGCACCTGCTTTTGGTGGTGAATAACTGTTTCACTCTGCCTGCTGTCCCTTCCAGAAAAAAAATGTGCCTACGGACTGCTTGCTCGCTGTAGTTCTGGGTTGGCTCCAGGCCTTAAGGAGCTTGGATTTGTTGGGGAAAATGTGAGCCTGCCACCTACGATGGCATAATAGTGGCACTGTCACACTGAATGATGTGATAATATAGCATCATTCAGTTTGACTCACACGTTGCACACAACTAAGAATGTGTCATTTTTTTTCACACCATAGTCTTGTATTTAGCCATCGACTGCAGAGGTGTCGTAAGAACACAGACTATTTTGTTTGATTCTTGTAAACATAGATGTGTGATAAATACCACGGTACAGAGGTTATATTTCAATGTCGAATTCGGTTCGCCTCCTAGTTTTTATTTGGAGTTATGTGGGCCATCTGTCCTGTAACCGATAAGCAATCTTATGTACTTGGGTCCTGCAGTGGCGCAGTGTGGATACGTTTCGCTTCATTCGGAGGTCTCATAAAGATCACACTGCTCATGCAGTCCAGGTTTTGGTTCCCTGGGCCTTAAGAGGTTTGGATTCCTTGAAAAACAGTAGGTCCCACAGCATGACTATTTTAGTTCTTGAGCCCGAAGCCACAAATAAACAAATCTTATATATTTAAGACACACACCACTAAGAAAAATGTGAGAAGGTGCTGGCACTACTATTTTGTGGATATCGCTGTCATGCCAGATAGATAATCCCCGTTCAGATAATAACAATACGCTGCAAATGTTTAGTTTTGCTTCACAATGCACGTGGCTTATTTAGCCCGACTCTTTTGGTGCAGAATGACCCGCGTTGTCCTTGCACCATAAAAATACAACTACCGTCGAAAGTTTGAGTGTAAAATGATCAGTTTTGATATGAAAAAGAATGACCATCAAAATGTTAATGGCTGATCATTTGATTCTTTTAATTAATGAAATGTTATATATGCTTATCGCTTTGACGATGTTTAATTTCAGATTAATGGAAATATGAATAGTGAGTATGTAATTTTTTATTTTTTTTTGGTAGAGATTACAAAGCCAAATTTGTGAATGCGGGCATCTGGTACGAACACAGACTGATCGACGATATGGTGGCACAAGCATTGAAGTCATCAGGTGGCTTTGTTTGGGCCTGCAAGAACTACGATGGAGATGTACAGTCTGATGTTGTTGCTCAAGGTATATTAAGATGACTGTCCGTGTTTATAATTCCTGCGAAATGAGTTATGTCTAGAATGACAGTAAATTTTTGTACAGATATCTCGAATTTGAAGATGCATGCTATTGTCACAATTTTTTTCAAGTGTTTTATTCATTTCTTTACTTATTTTAAAGGTTATGGTTCTCTTGGTCTTATGACCAGCGTCTTAGTTTGTCCCGATGGCAAGACAATCGAATCGGAAGCTGCTCATGGCACTGTGACAAGACACTTCAGGGAACACCAAAAGGTAGAGTTCCGTTTTCTGTGTGTAATTTGTACTTGGAATATCTATTTCCATCTTCTCTACTGGTTTGGTTTGTTTTTTGGTTTTACGGCTCAAAGACTACAGTGGTCATGCTGCGCCGGGACCTACTGTTTTCCGAGGAATCCGAACCTCTTAAGGCCTAGGGAACCAAACCCCGGACTACAGTGAGCAGTGCGATCTTTATGAGATCTCTGAGTAAGCGTTCTTTTTGCACTGCTGGGAGTCGAACCCGGATTAGCCGCGCAATAGGAGAACGCGTTACCACACTGCGCCACCGCAGGGCCTTTCTCTACTGGAAGTGGCAATTAGTTTACATTGGATTCTTTGACTCATGTTAATAAAACACAACTGCCTATTGTAAAAATTTTACTATACATCATATCCAAAAAAGCTTAGTAGACAATTGTATTTTTTAGGTCTATAACTATACATCTCTTGTTGCATCATGATTTTAGTTGTCTGTTTGTTTGAAATTGTGTCAGATTATTGAAGTGCTTTTATTGTTGATTGCTGACAACTGTTGTTAGTTTTTATTTTTAATTAGATCTTCTGATAGACTTTTTTTTGTATTATTATTTAGGGAAGGTCCACAAGTACGAACCCCATTGCCAGCATTTTTGCATGGACACGAGGATTAGAGCACAGGGCGAAGTTGGATGGAAATAAGGATTTGGAAAGGTCTGTCATTAATTCCTTTGAGGACAGTACAATGTCTAGCATTCAAATGATTCAATTGTGTCACGATGTGGTCATCTGGATGGTGTCTTAGGGTGCATACAGGCGTGCAACAAGAATATCGTTGCATGACACCCCGTGTTAACCAATGATGGGCTTAACATCGCCATGTTCCATCAGTTCATGCCGTATTTAGTCTATACTGACAAAACGCTGTTGTTTGTAAACTGGTCTAAATACAAGAACATAGTTTACAACTTAGCCCCATAACATTTCTTTGGTGTGACGGGGGAAAAAACTGACAACTGGTGAGATGCAAAAATGTTCTGTGCAGTGTGGACTTGATACACGACGATGTCATGATATGGTGTTCTGTTGCAAGTGTGGATGCGAGTTTTAGGGGATCATAGTGATCTGGGTTTAATTTCTATTGGTGGGTGGGGGGGTGCTTATCAACTAACTGCTCCCTGGAGATTAGTTCCCTAGGCCTTAAGAGATTTACATCCTCCGGAGAAGTGCAAATCCATTCCCCCATAGTAACCTACTAGTAAAACATTTGTCCAGTGTGCCATTAGCCCAGATTCCAGTCCCAATAGTGTCATAGAATGCATGCCCCCAACACACACACTGGGATATAATTCTCTGGGAAGCAGAGGTTTTGATTACTCAGGAAACTGTAGCTTCTGGTGACAGCATGACCTTCACTGTTCTTGTACTTTAGAGACAGTTTATTTGCTTGATCTGCTCTTGATATAATTTTTTTTAATGTCGAATTAAGCATTTATTTGGAAATGTTAATATATACATTTTTTTTAAATGCTAATTTTCTTACGGTGGTTCAAATTACATATGTGGGTCAGGTAGCATCAATCTTTCAACCCCCTCGATGGTTATATGGCTGACAGCTGGACAAGATTTCATTTGATCTCATTTCCACGGGAAGAAAAATACACAGACTTGCTTTCCAAGTTGAAACTCTGAGAATTCGTCATAACATACACTAATAAACTTGGAAAGCAAGTCTGTGTTAGTGTGTGTTACGGTTAATTCTCAGAGTTTTTTGAAAAACATATATTTGCAATTGAGAAATTTAAATCTCTACAGTATATGTATTAACAGTAACTGTATGTAGGTTGAATAAATTTATTTCTTATTACTAGAAGTGGGACGAAAATTTGAAAACTGAAAGTATGTTTTTATTTTTTTAAAAATTTCCTTTAATTTGCAGATTTTGTCGGAACCTGGAAAAAGCCTGTGTAGACACCGTTGATTCCGGAAAAATGACAAAGGATTTGGCTGCATGTATTCATGGGCTTAAAAAGTAAGATTTAATATTTCTTACTTCATCTTATTGCATATAATTTTATATTTAATTAAAAAGTAATGCCATTATGACTTTTTTCCCCATATTTTATTCGGCAATTATTTGGCATTTCTTACGTAGTGAACAAAAGAAAAATCTTATTTAGATGCTTGTGTTTAGGTAGACGAATATAGCAACAAAATGCTTTTAACAGTCGGATTCGATGTTTATAAACTCTCTCACCTGTTTTCTTCCTATTTTGCATCAGTGACAGCAAAGTCGACAAGAGAGGGAGGCTGGGGCACAAATGAAGTTCAGAGGTGCACGCTGGCAAGTACTTATGCTATGTGGTGTCTGGCCCAGGAAAAGGCTCACTAGGCCAGTCAGGATGAACCTGGGGGCCATCTCTGGCTCTCAGCGCCCCTAATTGTCAGCAATGAACATAAAGAAATTGCATTGTACTCAAAGCCTTGCAAAAGTGGGGGAGATTTGAGGGTTATATATATATATAAGAAAAGTTGCCCTCCCACCCCTATTTTTGATGATATATCTAGATGATATACTAGATATGTGAACAATTTTAGTTTAAAATCAAATTTATTGTAAGAGAAAAAAAACTGCCAATACCTCTCGCCACCCACTTTTCTATATTCTGTGTACATGGGCCTGCTTGAACAAAACTTTCTAACTTTAAACACTTCAAAGACAAAGTGTCTTCTATTTACTGACAGAAAAAAAAATTGAATCAATTCAGCCTAGTTATAAATAACAATATTATCCCTTTTTGCTCTAGAAACAAATTTCCTTGTAGTAACCCTTTAGGCAAATTTAAAATGGGATATACATATTCAAAGAGTGTGTGCCAAATTGAGCAGAAACATTGGAGTAATTAGAAACATCAGCTTTTATTTACCTATTTCAATCCTTTTAAGTCTTTATAATCCTTTGATTTTCTCAAACTTATATCACTACCTACTAATTTGGGGTCATACGTCAAAATCAAATCTACAACGTTTAAGCTCACTCCATAAAAAATACCTCTTCCTTGTCTCCAACCATATTTCTTCCTCCCAATATTTAGAAATTGCTAGACGTTTGCGAATTCTGCTGATCGATAAACTTCTCATTTTTAAAATCTTAACGCTTGTGTTCAATATTATAAAATCTTCAGCACATCCATATGTCGCTTCTCTTCATCTGCCCAATCGTACATGTCTAACGAGAAATGCAATTAACTTTAAAGCAGATTTTTCAAGAATTAACCGAAGGGTTGGTGCAAATTTGTTGCTTTGGCGCCAGAGCATGGAACTCTCTTCCCTCAGCTCTACGTTCATTAAACTCGCTCTCACTATTTAAAAATTATCTTTCTCAATACTTACTAAATTAACATCTACTCATTTTAAAAACAATAAAAATTTCTCCTTGTGACAGCATGGGCTTTTCCAGACCTTACAATCTTTACCTACTGCTGCCCGGGCAAATCAATTTAACTTACATAATATATAATGTATCTGAAATTGTAATTGATTCTCCTGAATAAAGTTTGTGTCGTACGTTGGATGAGGTACACCATCCAATGAGATGGGTATGTACACTGCCTTCGAGCCATCTGGGCTGATACATGAAGGGAGGGCATGTCTCCAATCAGCATAATTGTGATTAATGAATCTGACGCATTCTAGGCTATCTGTTCTCTACCCAAATGTCTCATATAGCATAGGTTCGTGGACTCCCAGACTAGCTGATAATCACTGAAATCAGGGAAATATTATTTCATTAGCAGATGGGATCACATCTATGGAAAAAAAATTGTAATAAAATATTTTCCTTTGTTTTTTTTACAGTGTCAAGGAAACTGATTACCTTTATACCATGGACTTCCTGCAAGCGATTGCAGAAGATCTTGAGAAAAAGATGAAAGCATGAAAAAAGAGTGCAACGAGGACAAGACTCCGGTCCTGTTTATACGAAGATGCTTTTGGCAATTCCTGCCTCATTCCACGGAAAATGCCGATATTCGAAACTACATTTTGAACCATCTCTTGACCTTCACATGAATTTTTTATACTGAAATTAATTTTATACGGATCTGTACAGAACTTTAATTCCAAATAGAAAGTAGTAGGACAAATTGTACAGCTTGGGTTTCAACGTTTTTTATTATAAGTTGCATTCACAGAGATCATATCAGGATTCGATCGACTGATACTATTTTATTTATTGTTTTAGCTCCAATTCGCAACTATTTTAATATTTTTAATTCCGTGTATATTTTAATGTTTCCTATAATAGATAATTCTATGATTTTTATTATTTTTTTAAAAAAATACAGTTCTGTGTCGATTATCTGGGACCGGAAAATGATTAGCATAGCATTTTTTCTTTCTTTTTTTAGATTTAACGAGTATAAAAGTATTAAACGAAAGTGCAGCACATTTGGATAGTAGCTCCATCTGTTAGAAGGAAATGCAACTATTTAACTTTTCATTCTCTTCTCACTATGTGTATTCCTATCCTAAATAATCAACATTTTGCAGTATTGCTAAATTACATCCTTTTTGCGAATACAGGGACCTCTAGAGGCCATTTCAGTGCTATACTGTGATAATCTGAATCTTGCAAGCGTCTGTGTAAACGGTGCACCTTTTTTACATCCGAGAAAATAAAATTCTTATTTCTGGGAGATTCTGGACTCTTACTATTTTTAAAGTATATTATCACTCATTGTATCATACCGAAATCGTGTTTTTTTTTTTGGTTTTTTTTTTTTAATTCTTAGCAACCATACTCACTTTAACATTTATGAGGAATGTACAGATGTAAATGGTGATTTCGTATGATGTAGGTTTGTATTTTACCATTACTTACGTTATAAATTCGTAAATTCAGGATGCTCTATTTGTGATTCCAGATTAATTAATGTATAATGGCCTCTGATACGAAAGCAATATTATGTGTTAATGCACGCAGAGTTCCTTAAATAGGAGTAATCTTCAATGTTGTTGAATATCAGAATGTTCAAAGTGTATTCAATAACATTGACGATTTTTTGTTTGCAGTTTTGTCATTGGTGTGGTGAATAAAGAATAACATTCGAATTTAAGCGGAATAGAAAAACTACGTGCGTACCCGTCAAAACTTGAATGAATACTAGTAAATGAAAAGGGGAAAAGTACCCTTTGGCATTTCGGGTTACCATGACAACTAAAATTGAAAAGTGAGAATTAAACACAATTGACATTTCTTCATGTAGCTATTCTTACTATTGATTCCACCAGAATATAGTGGCAACAATCATTTTTTATTGGTTTTAACACAAACAAGCAAGTAAAAGAAAATTGCCTAAGGTCGATATTTAAAATTAATTCACAACTCTCTAGCTCGCTAATCCACAAGTCTCTAACCAGCAACTCGTTAATTCACAACTCCTTAATCCGTCAACTTCTAATTCGCGACACGCGAATTCACAACTCTATAATCCGTCAACTTCTAATTCGCGACACGCGAATTCACAACTCTATAATCCACCACCCTCTAATCCGTAACACCAACTCTCTAAGTGGCCGAACCTCGATCCGTCACTCATTAATCCAGCACTCTCTAATTTGCGTAATATAATATTTATTGAAACTCGCTAATAATTATATTCTTGATAGAACTACAATAAAGTGGCAACAACAGCCTCCTACCTTTATTAAGAATCAATGAAAAAAGTGACGCTTTTTTTCTAATTGACCTCCGTAAAAACGTTTTCAACGTTAATTATATTGTTAAGGTATTATTACCCTCCGCAGGGATAACACAATTGCCAAATATGGTCAACACAAGAAAGCCTCCGGGGCGAGAATTTTGTGAGTTTTCGTGGGGGAATTTATTATACTATAATTTTTGCCACCCACGTTTTAATTACAGCTCAAACTAGAGCTTATGTAATTTTGGAGAAAAAGAGACGCTTTCCCCATCCTGGATTCGAACCAGGGTCCCTCCGTTTAGTGTGAGTGAAAGTGTTGTTACGCAAGAAGGGCAATGGGAAAGGTGGCGGTGCTGTAATCCCAGACAGGACGCTTGAACAGCGTAATCAGCCGCCGAGGCGGCTGAGGGGGAGATGGATTGCCGATCAACACGGCATTCATAGATGCACGTTCACGTAAAGTCGTCATTCAACGCACACCGAAACCAGCTGCCGGGGGGCCGCCACGGGGAACGGCCACGGCCCAGGCAGCAGGACCGGAGTCACCCCCATGGGCCAGCCGAGTAACCTACAGGAACCGGCCAAGCCCGGAGAGGAAGGTGTTTAGCACTGCCACGGAGGCAGCGCGAAGGCGGGGGGATCCGGTGGGATCCAGGAGGTCAAACAGACCTGGTGGCGAGGCGAGGCCTAAACGGCGGCGGGCGTTGCCTAATGCGGTGGAGGTACTTGTTGGTGAATGCACAGCCAATTCTGAAACGATGCAGCCTGGTCTGTGCCCCCACCTGGGAGACCATCGGGGAAAAAGTACGACGACTTTCGCACCTCGAACTTTGATCAGAAGTGCCCTGTAATGTCTCTCTTCAAGAGGTTCACCATGTCACTTCGATAGGTGTCCTTCAGACTCCTGATACGGCAGGAAAGGGAGGGGTTGTGCGGGGAGGGTCTGTTACTGCAGGAACCGTTTACGTCCTCTAGGGCTCGACGCGCCCAAGTGTCCGCAATTTCGTTACCACGATTACCGGTGTGGCCAGGAAACCAACAGTACGTCACAGACCTCCCCTCATCCGCACATCTAGCCGCCGCGACCACAATGTCCTGGACAATGGGGCAAACCAGCCAAGCAGCAGGATCGGCCTGGAGGCCAAGCAATGCAGCCTGAGAGTCACAGAAAACGGTAACATCGGAGCTACCGTGGTGAAGGACCCAGTTGGTGGCTTCCCACAGACCGACAAGCTCCGCCTCCGTGGAGGAGGAGCACAGCGGTAAGTGGAAGCATATGGCCAGACCGATTTTCGGGATCGCAAGCGAGGCACCCCCCCTTCCTGGAGTCTGCACAGAAGGACCCATCCGTAAAAATTTAGAAGGGAGGCAAGTCCAGATTGGCGATGGAATCACGAACCAGGTCGCGCAGGACTCCGGCGTCCACTGACACCCTGCTCGGCACTCCATGGAGGAAGGGGTGCACTGTCAGAAGTGCAAGAAGCCATGGGACAGCAACAGGGTCCCGCTGCACCTGCGGCGCGACGTGTAATAGGATGGAATTCCTATAATGACGGGCGATCACCGAACCATCAGCCCTGCTGTGCAGACGTTGGTGGATGCGGTGCTCAGGAGCCAGGAATAGCATCTTGCAGAGGACCTTTTCCAGTCGGCTCTCCATTTCATTGATGATAGGAGGACTGGCGGTTTCCGCCCACATGGCTGCCGGATTGGCGCACTGCAGGGCCCCAAGGCAGAGCCTTAAGGCGCGGGACTGGAACCTATCAAGCTGTACCCTAAGATCGGAGCGAAGGGAGACAGTTGCTGCTCCGCCATACAATACCTTTGACAGAACAAAGGCCCTTTAGAACTGCAACAGTCTCCTCGGAGAAGCTCCCCAATTCTGACCAGCCAGGCATTTGAGCATTCCAAGGCGACGAGAGGAATGACCAAGAAGTTCAGAGACTTGCTCGGACCAATTTAGCCGCCGGTCAAACGTCACACCAAGGAAGCGGTGACACTGCACCACTCTGACATCACAGCCTCCAATGGTAATATCGTGACCTCGGAGGAAGAGTCTTCTCGTGACCGGGAGGAGAACTGTTTTTGCAGCGGAGACGGTAAGTTCCCAGTCGGAGCAGAAGGATTAGAGCCGGTTGGCGGCAAGCTGGAGCCTGCGCTGGAGGACCTCCGCAGTGCTTCCCGAGGTCCAAATGGCAATGTCATCCGCGAAGGTCCAGTACTGGATGTACCCAGGAAGGTAGGCTGGAAGGTCCTCCATGAGGACGTTGAAGAACAGTGGACTGAGGACTCCTCCTTGTGGAACACCCCTCAGTGACCTAGCGGAGGCAGAGAGTGTGTTGCCCAGCCGGAACTGTACATCTCTGCAGGTCAGGAACGAGGTGATGAAAGCCATAATGTGACCCTTCAGACCCAGAGCTGAGAGCTTCCGAAGGATAGCCTGATGGCTGGCTGAGTCGAAGGCAGCCTCCAAGTCCACGAACAGGACCGCAGATGGGATACCATGATACTTAAAACTGCCAAGCGCGGAGGCAAGGTCAGTCATGTTTCAATCTGTCGAGCGGTGGCGCCTGAAACCAGTCTGATAGTCCGGAAAGATCCCATTGACCTCCAAGAAATGGCTCAGTCTGCCAAAGACCATTCTTTCGAAAATCTTCAGCACACAGGAGGTGAGCGAGATCGGTCTGTAAGCGGTAGGGTCGGAGGCCGGCTTCGATGGCTTCCTAATTGGTATGATGTGAGCCGTTCGCCAACTCTCCGGGAAGGAGTGCTCCGTCCACACGGAATTGAAGAACCGGAGCAGTTGGCGTAAGGAGGCATGGGATAGACAAGTGAAGGCACTGTAGGGTATGCCGTCAGGGCCTGGAGTACAGTTCCTTCTGCAACGCCTGATGGCACGGGAGAGCTCTGTACACGTGAAGTAAGCATTGATTTGGAGCGTGTTGGCACCAATGCGGGCTGCTTCAGTCGTGGAACTGGCTCAGCACTTTGTCGGCTGCCCGGGGTTGGCGGACGCATCACCGGGGCAAGAAGAGAGTCGGCCGCGGCCTGCGGCGAGCCAAGTGCGCAAGCAAGAGCATGCCACTGGCAGGAGGGCATCGCAGGAACCGATATACTACGGATCTTCTTCCACACCAGGCTATCGGGCATACGTTGGTTGAGACTATTGCAAAATTGCCTCCAACTTGTACGCCTCGATGCTCTAATGCGGCGCCTGAGCTTAGCCACCGTCCGCCTGAGTTCAATGACATCCCTAAGATTGCCGGAGCGCGCAACCTTGTTGCGCAACCGCCTTTGGAGGGCCAAAAGGCGGTTGATCTCCGCCGGGTTGCTTGTGCATCCCGGCACGGTCAACCTTGTGCGGGTGGCAGATTCCAGATTCGACTGGAGGATGTCC
>QLNU02005769.1:47716-58149 GCA_006491805.2 Dysdera silvatica | reverse complement strand
ACGAAACAAACAAACTTTACTGGGATAGAGCAATCATAACAGACAAGACAGTCCCACATAACCGTCCTGACATAACCATCGTCGATAAATCGAGTAAGACCACGTACCTAATCGACATAGCAGTACCCAACTCAAATCACATAAAGACAACCTACACAACGAAAATCACCAAGTACCAAGACCTTAGACATGAAGTACGAGACATGTGGGGTATGGAAAAGATCTTCATCATCCCGTTAGTCATCTCAGCAACAGGGATAGTACCAAAAACGCTTGCGACGAATTTGGAAATACTCAACATTGACCCAAACACCTACATTGAAATACAAAAAGCCACAATCCTAAACACGTGTCACATTGTCAGGAAGTTTCTAGACATGGCACATTAAGAAGTGATGTAAAAAGAGGCTTGGGAACATGGCGCTCTGCCCGTCCCAAAGCCTGTTTCCGCCAAGAATGGGCGAGGAAAACTTTTTTTTTTATATATATATATATAATTTAGATACACAGTATACATACAAATATACGCAAACAGATGTGGACAGAGGGGGGGAAAGAAGATTCAAAAGTAAAACAGTGATTTTTTTTTATGATATTATTGTTCTTCGCAGGGATAACATAATTATGGAATGTTTATTAGAGGGAGCCATCCTGGGCTGAAGCCTAAGCAGTAATAACTTCGTGTGAATTGGATCGAACAAACTAGACTTTCTAGACACGGGTGTCCCCCAATTTAAGTTTAAGTAACGTACATTGTTAAAACACGTCTCCTGTTATTGGTATTTATAATATAAAATAGTTAATTCACAACAACAAGCAGTCCTATTAAACCACTGGATAAACTTTATTGTAAATATTGCGAGCAGGAGTTCAGATTTCAACATGGACTTCAAGAAGATGTAAACGAAATATTTTTGGGCGTGCGTAGTAAAGATGCTGAAAGATCAAAGGCAAAACAGTTATAGCTAAATTGTCACTAACATGCTGCACGATTCCTAGTGACTCCATTATTATTAAAAGTATTGATGCATACTTTAAAGCATCGCCCGTTTTTGCTGGCCAAGGCTGAGAGAAATGCTTTGCAGTCACGCAAGTTTACTCACCATATGTTTTTCGGTTTAATGTCCTTTTCTTATTTGGGAGGAAAACACTTTGCAGACAGCCTCGAAGGAACTTTTGACTCAAGAGAGCAATAACACGTAGACGTTAAAGAAACTTCTTTCCCATATGGACGTCGTAAAAATTCTCCTACATTTAGAAAAAATAACTATGAGATACCTTGATTAAATAAAAAAAAAAGTACGATAGCGGGACCTTCAGGTTAAATTGCCCGTTATCGTAAAAGCTTCGAACCTAGACAAAATAAAACGAAAAGTTTAAATTTTATTTTGGAAATAAATGCACTCAGTATGGGGTTTGCTTTTCATATGTATTCCGAAACCTATTGATGCACGCATCCTATCAGTAGCAGTAAAATTCATTTATCTCCACGTAAGCAAATGTGCATAAAATGCAAAATATAATCCTACATGTGTATATAATAAATGTGCAACTGATAATTCTTAAATAACAGTATGACGTGCTGATTATGATAATGTATGCATGAATTGCAAATATTTTATCCGAAGAGTTGAGAAAGGAAGTTACCCACGTATAAAGTCATGCTACGTCTATGATTATATATAAAAATATATGTTCTAACGCCCAAATATATGTTCTAATTTCCACGTCGTTTCAAACTGTACGATTCTAGGCGATATCGCATAGAGGAATATAAAATGAAAGCAATAGCAACCAATTCAACGTATATTTGGTTGCCATTATACAAAAACGTCATGGTTCATATATCAAACAAACAGCTCAGAGGGAAAATCTAATAACTCTCTCTCTTGAAAATATATTACATAACGCTTAGTTTGTTTATTCTGGTTAATAATATTAGTCCCGGCTGAGCACTATCAGTTGCAAGTATTTTGTTTTTTGTACATCAAGTCAAGTCTTGTGTGTATCGAGTAGAGTCGACAAGAGGTGGGGCAGCAGGGGCTGCAGGGCGGGTGCCCAGGATGAAACTCCAGAGGTCTTTTGCGGCTGGCAAGGACCTACGCTTGAGGGTGCTCGGCCCAGGAAGGGATCAGGGTCCGGGTCGAAGTGACCCCGTGGTCAACGTTTGCTCTCGACAGCCCTGGTATCGAGTTATTATATTCCAATATAGATTTGTTAAATTGCTTAAACCAGGGATTGTTAAACTGTACAACAGTTGATGCAGTCCAGGGCTTCATGCCGTTGACTATAATTTTATAACAGGCTATTCGTTTAAACTGGCTTTTCTTCACTACATTGGGTACAGGTTCGATACGGGACTTGGAAACATTTTATATTTTTTTCCCTTAAAATTACCTAACCAAATGAAGCGATACACCGAAAGGAAGAAAGGAAATGTTTATTAGCAGGCAGCATTCATGAAATTCTGCCGCTCGATTTTATGATTTGTTTTTGTAAAGTTTTGCTCTTCATATTTTGTAACTCGGCTGCCATCAAAATACTATAATTTTGTTGCGCATTAATGATATAAATCGGGTTTTCAGTTTTTCTCATGGCCTCCCTTCAGGCAGCTATACTTCATTGCCTGAAAATTATAATTTTGCTGTATTATTCCTTTTGATTAATAAACGAAATGAAATGAAATAAGGGTCATTACAGAGGTAGGTTTTTTCATCAATGCATAGGGTTATGATTTTAATACTGGGTTTGGGAACATCGTTTTTCTTTCTAACGTTGAAGCTTGTGCCTGCTAAATGAAGAGACATGCTGATAGGGAAAATTACGTTCAATAGCTGGTAGTTCGATAGTCATTAATAAAATCGTTGGAAAGTGGATTTTTTTCACTGCATGGAGTCTTGAGTTCGATATCAAACTTTGGAACCATATCTTTTTCTCTTAAAAAATAGTTTTGTCCGGCTAAATGAAGCGGAATAGTAAAAAAAAAATGAAGTAAAACGTATAAGAGCTGGCTGTTTAATAGCCATTAACTGTTTTTTTTTGTCACTCTATAGCGTCCGAAGTTTAATACCTATATGAGAGGAGCTTTACATTTTTTCCTCTTAAAATGTAGTTTGGCACTATGAAATGAAAGAAAACACTGGCAAGAAATAAATATTTAATGACAGATAAGTTTGAGGGTCAAAAACGATGAGGCTGGCCTTTCGTTGCTGTACAGCAGGGGTTGAAAACCCTGCATCGTGACTTTGTATGGGATTTTATATAGCGTATTATGTAAAAATATTCATAACCTGAGACTTGTACATTTTTGGAAGCCGTTAAAAAGTTATAAGGAGTGAAAGAAGCCGTGAGTCAAAAATGTTTGAAAATCCCTGACTTAGACCCCCATGAGAAGGTCTCTTTCTGAAACATTATTGTCCCATCTTATATTTACATCTTACCCACACACGGTTTGAATTGTGATATTAAATGCATTATTCCATCTTTTAAAAGTTTCTAAAGAACCTTCGTACCACATTTTAAGGAACACTGATCTAGATTTTCTAAAAGAAGAGTAGGGTTGGGTGTTTTATAGCAATGGGTTATATAAAATCTTATATTTGAAAAAAAAGTTCTTTGTAAAACAAAATTCCTTTATTATAATTAGTGATGTCTGTCCTCTGTCTAATTTAAACCCAATTATTTTTTGCTCTCCTAATTAGGATTAGAATTTTATTCTCATTTTTAGTTTCTTTATATTTTTTTTATCGGCTTTGGCAAGTTTTAGAAGTGCTGCGTTGTTAGATGACAAAAAAGGTCATATATTACTTTTTAAAGGCGGTATCAACGTCTTCATTTCTCTTTGTTAGAGAAAGTTTATCAACTCGCTTACCGAACTATAATTAATCATTAGTAGCTTCCGTTCCACTGGTTTAAATTTTGTGTGGATTCCACATCAATGGGATTATAAAGGACCTCATCGTTATTTCAATAAAAATATTATTAATGCTTGCCGTTCTACAAGCACGGACTAAATAGAAATCAGTGCAAAAAACAAGCTACATGCTCTCAAAAAACAATATTTCTTTCGCTGTTGTTACTGTTTTCCGAAACACTGATACTAAATTCTATTATGCGACCTAGTTGCTTGTAAACCCCTTTCTTCAGAAATAATAAAATGTCTTAACTTTACCGCTAACACTATGTTCGTGATATGATTGATTTGAGGGATTTTAGCTATCGCATTCTAAAGCGTACTTTTTTAATTAAGCACTCAGGAATTGGGGATATCTTTGATCATGTTAGTGCACTGATTTAAAGCCCATGGAATTTTATACAGGCGTGAACATAATAAACCTTAATATAGAACTCACGTTTATAACCCGAATTTTTTAAATGATAGGGATATGATATGTTTCAAACCGAACCAAGATAGGGAGTTTGATAATTCAATACCTTTATTTAAACAAATTTCTTAGCTGCGAAAAGAAATTCCTCGTAATCTACAATGTTTCTTCCTGAATTTTGATGTTACTAATAACTAAAACTTTATTAAATATTTGGGATTTCGACTAACTAGATTCACACTAAATAGATTCACGACTAAATAGATTCATCTCTAGTAAACATGGCATTACACCCTATGCAAATTAAGAAACACGCGATTAGGTGAGGACTAGGTCATCTCGAAAGGCGCATATCTTGGATTTTCGGAGGGCGCACGTCCTCACCAATTCGGAGGCGCGGGTCCTATCGCCTATGAGGGCGCGGAGACCCAGTCCACCCCTGAACGCAATATCTTTGCAACGTGTAAGTTTTAAATATAAGTATTATTTGACCATGCTTGCCAGTCAGACAGAGAAATAAAATTAACTGCATTTTAAACATTTCAATGCAAAATTGTTAAGGTCTCCTAGAGTTTTGAGTCATTACCCAGCATGAAAAGCTATTTTATTGTAATCTGGTAACTTTCAAAGAAAGGTGGAATTTAAATATAATGCTTTACAATTTAAATTAATTGCATTGTTACATGAAGGAATGCGAAAGTAAAGATTTTGAAACTGATCATACTTCTGTTTCCCCAAGAAGCCCCGGACTTTGATTTAATCTTTGAATATGACTTAAGGAAACCATTCTATAATTTAAAAAAATGTCCATTGTGTAAAATGACCTTAAAAATGACTCTTCTTGCGTAGTTGCAGAAACTGTCTGGAAACTTATCGTTATGGTAAATGTCCTCATAAACCATAAAACAAAGTTTACGGTTGCTGGGTGTCAAGGTAAGAGACAGTTGTTTAGGTTTTCTGGAAACAAGCATCTAGATTCATAATACAAAGGCTGTCGGGCCCCATCTTAATCATTTCAAAATTTCAAAAAATGTGGATTCTTCATAACAATAGCAATGCCTCACATAGTCTAGGTAATCGGTCCCGATAATATCCTGAACTCTTTGAAAAAGGGCTAATTGAGGAACTAAATACATACAAAAAATTCCCCCGTTTCTCAATAAATACAAAGCGATTACTGAATTAAAATAAGGTTATTAGAAATCATTTAAAAAATGCATATTTTTTATAATTCATATTTTATTCTTTAAAAACTGCAATATTGAAGTCTACACATTTTTCTTCTTTTGCCTTTTGTCTGAATACATTTCTTTGTAGCAACGCAGATTGTTTATCGTTCGGCGAATTGTAAAGCTTCGTTCAATATGGGGATCAACTTCCCTAATATACTCTTACAAGGTTCTAACTATTCCAATAAATTTTTATAGTTAATTTCAGCTGTTAGTTCTCATGCAGGCTCTTCAACACAGTCATCGTTGCCCCAAGATGTCCTTAGAACGAAGTTGTCCTCACGACATCCTCAGAACAATGTTGTCCTCAAAACATCCTCAGAACAATGTTGTCCTCAAGACGTCCTAAGAACGAAGTTGTCCTCAAGAACGAACGACTGAAGCATACGAACATACCATATACAACAAGAAACCCTCAAAAAAGGGGAAATATGTATTGTATCGCATAAATTTATAACCGCACAAAAAGAGGTTTGACTGAATAAAGAGAAAAAAACGATCATTTATGATTTATAGATTAATTTTGTGTACTAATTTTTTAGAATTTATTTTTATTTTGCTCGATTAAAATTTAATTTGTTTTGAAATTTTCAAATCGGACTATAGTTAATCCGGACTATGCAAGGTATTGCAGTATTATTTAATGTGTTGAATCAGTATTTTATACAGCTGATAATATCCTTCGGTCAATTTTCTAAGACACTTAAAATTTAAAATTGTTTATTAAAAATCTATATAGAAGTTGTGGTAGACTTACGTTAGCAACGAGAATACAATTACACATTGTTATTAAGTAATGTATAATTTTAATTACATCGTATGCGAGGTGCGTGCCTACTTATTATTTATATAAATATAATCACATATATTTTTATCATGCCTAAACTTAACGGAATAAAATTCATTTTGCTAAAAAAAATTATTGGTTAAAAAACAACTCGTCAAATTCGATAGTCAATATACGAAAACGACTGTAACAAATATCAAAACAAAAACTTTCAGAAAATACTACTTTTTTCTGTTTAACTAGTTTTCTAAAACCTTTAGTATCAAAACTCACAACTCTCCGTATTTTGTTGTTTATAAAAAATTACGCATAAGCATTAAATATTTATTTTTTATCTCTGATTATCCCAGAGTGTGAAAATAGCTATAATTACTAAGTATGCAACGTACGTGTAATCTATGATATAATAAACCATACAATATAATCAGTTAAAATACGATTAAATTTTAAGGAACTTGAGCTTAAACGAGACTATTTGTAATTACGGTTTTTAACGTAAATTATGACCCTGTATAACGCATTGCTGATTATACACTGCTCAGAAACTACTCTTCCCTACTGAGTAATTTAATTGTCCATGGTTAAAATTGATGAAGATAAATTGCCCGCAGGTATAGAGCAGAATTCTGGCAAAAAAAGGAACAATTTGATCAATTTACGACAACATAATACTTCAGCGAACCTGATATTTTTTTTTCCTTTTTGATATATATCACCCTCCCTTTGCATGGTTTAGAAATAGAAGGGAACCCATTTAAATGGAAAGGTTAAATCTTTATATACAGGGGGGATAGTGATCACGGCTTTATATGCATTATCAATAACATTCGAATACCTGGCTAAACAGGTATACTTTGCACCTGGCGATAAATAGGTACACTTTGCAGACACAACTATACTGGTAAAAAGATCGGAAATATGTTGTCGGTAGATGCTTCAATGTTACAATAAAGTTAATGCAGTACTTTTTGATACCTCAGAAGACTTGAATTTCGAAAGTTGTATCGACACATTGAAGTACAGCGAACCGTACCATCTTTCAGCAAAAATGTGCTTCATGTCGTACTGTAGTGCATGCAAAGGCATGGTTCGAATAAAACATGGTTCGAGAAAACATGGTGCAAATATTTGACTGGTTTATTCTGATGCCAGATCTTAGTTGTAAACAAAAAAGTCGGAAGGAACTAAAATGATATCCTCTTTCTCGATGGGAACTGCCTTCCAAACAGTTAATTTTTAGTCATAATTAAACGAATATATATCCGCTGATTTGTAATAGCCTCACGAAAGAGTTATAATCAGGTAGTTGCCGCCATTGTATTGGACTGAAAAAAGCCTTAAAATGTCGTCATTTTGTTGTTCAGTTTTCTGAATGATATTGCAGAGAGTCAGAGAAATTAAGCAAAACAGAGAATGCGAAAGGGTGGCTACCGAAAGCAGCACAATAATTCCGAGACTGATGTTTCAACCCTTGCCGTCTGATACTTTAAAGTATTGAATTGTAAGTAAATAATTATACCCTATCACGTCCTCTCATTATCTTAATAGACTGAAATTGACATACTATCGCATGTACGTAGTTTTAAGGTTCAGTTAAACTTAAGTGAACACTCTAACGTTAATTATTTTTAACGTGAATTGTTTCCTAAAATCCCGTCACATTGTACGATCATAGTATCCAATCATTTTCGAATAAAGTAAACTACTTTTAACATGAACAAACCTTCTGTAAAAGTAATTGGTTGAACTTTTATGGTGCAAGAACAACAAGTGTCATTCTGCGCCAAACAATGTAAAGCTGTGTTAAGTAGCTTTTTTAACATTTAAAAATTGTTTAAATATTAATGTAGCCGTGAATTAATTTTGAAGAACTTGGACCTTTGAATAATAATTTAAACTTAAACCAAAAGGATTTTAACTCATATAGTTAATTTTACCGTGTAATTTACATTGTGCCGCATGTAAAATTACTGATTGGTAAACCAAAGTAGGGACAAAAGAACAAGAAAAACAGGAACCCTTTTTTTTTAAACATAACACAAACATTTAATAATTAACTAGGGGATTTGTACAAACATAGCAAAACCTGACACTACAATACAATTATCTATATATACATATACAACCATTATTTATAATGGACTGGGGCAAGGCACGAGAATTAATAGAAGGGAAAGTAAAGGAAGGCATTAATTGTCCGGGGATGAACACCGTTGGCGATAAAGGCATCTACTTTCCGAAGTCGTCTTCGAATAGCGTCCCACGAAGACAAAGGAAGACATCATCGGCTCTTTCTTCAAATCACGAATATCCAGGATATCTGCTAGGTGCCTGGCAAGATCCTGGCTCCAATTAGACAGGAACGATTCTATATCAACACACGAGTAAAAGGCTCGATTGCTTCCCGGCAAATTTGTCCTTATAACTGGCATATTTGGAGAATCTAATTCTCCCTGTTCAGCTTGGAATCTAATAGACAACCTTAGGCTACGGTGTAGATCGATGACGGCACTACCAGTATCAGGGACCCATGTCCCGGCACGAAAATTGTAAAAACTAATTTTTACATGGTTAGCTGCTTCCGTCCTCGCTAAACAAAATTCAGGAACCAACTGTCTTTGCAAAGCACCACACGCTAACTCCACCAAAATATCGAACTATACCACTGCTGACTTCACTTGTTTTTCTCCAGTCGCGATCTCCCGAGGCTTTTTTTTTATCTTTCTACTGGCTGAACCAAACTTTTTCCTCCGCGTCACGCAGGGTTCACAGGTCATTAGTTAAAACAGTCCACGTGATTGACCAGTGCCAGGCTGTCCTTCTGATGACGTCAATCCACGCTTGCGGAAAAGAACTATTTTCAGCGGGTGGTTGAAAACTGCTATATTGTGAATGAAGTTATTCGATCCCCCGTCACGTTCATTTTATCTCGAGTCCACTGTCTTGCCCTTTGCACAGTGTGCTTAGAAAGAAGAGGATGGGGGAGGATAAGCGATAAGGCACTACATAAATAACTAAATTACATACAATAATTAAAATTATAAATAAAATGTTCAGATGAAGATAACGTGCATGACATGAAGTATACGCGTATATGCATAACATGAAGATAAATAACGTTGAACATATATTATTCCCTCCTGTTCTTTGGTGTCCGATGATAGATTAATCGTAAATTTAATGCTTTATGTTTTTTTCGAAGGCGCCTCTTCGCTCTGAATTATCATGGCCCATTGAACCGGGCAATGGATGGTTTTCTGAAGTACAAACGAACAGAGCCTTCTCCCGTGTTTTGGTTCTAGCTGAAAGAGAATAAGCAATTACACTTTCTAGAATTCGTGGTGTTCACAAGGAAAAGCTCGTAAGGTTGAGAAGGGAGTACAAGCGAAACCACAGCAGGAACAGTGGTCGAATGGACCGCCGTTGGGTCCTTAACTTTTCTAAGCGAAGCCTAAGTGATTGTAAAACTTCTGTGATGTCACGTGGTTTGAAGTTTGCGCCTACGCCCTCGTCGATTCCGGTTTCAAAAATACTTTCGGCTATTGAACCGACCTTGTAAAATATGATAGGGGATTGGTGTGCTGAAGTGCGCATAAAGGCTTCAAGAGTGCCATGCGAACGTAAGGCACTTGTGGACAATCTTTCTGTTCCTAAGCGGAAAGCCCTGACAGAGACAGTGAAGAGGTTGTGGTCTTACCGGCAGATAAGGGTCGTACTACTGTTGTGATGGATAGGTCGGTTTACGATGATAAAGTAATGTCACTTTTAAATGATGGCGATACCTATTCCGTTGTAGATAAAGACCCTACTGGTTGTATTGAGAGGCAGATGAATGGTTGCCTGCTAAAACTTCACAAAGAGTCGAAACTGGATGAGAAACTTTACTCGCGACTCCGTTGTTCGTCTGGAAGAATACCATTGTTCTATGGACTCCCAAAAGTCCATAAACACGATATTCCTCTTAGACCTATTGTGAGTTTTTGTAGTTCGCTAACGTATGCACGTTCTGAATATCTTGCAGGTATACTATCTACTCTTGTTGGATCCTCTGAACGGTCGCTGTCTACCTCTGAGGAGTTTATTTTCACTATC